>KN473690.1:6325-17325 GCA_000787095.1 Periophthalmodon schlosseri
AAATAAAAACCCCAGGATCATGTAGAGGGTTTAATACGAACTTTAAGACCAACATGAGTCTGACAGCAGCAGTTACAGAGAGAGGACACAGTTTGGAGCCAGAAGGGCGCTCATGCTCACTTCCTGTGTGGAACGCGGCAGCTAGCAGGTTAGCTACGTCCATTTATATATACAGTCTATGGTATCCACACATATCTTTGTTGTGTGTTTGCTGTGGGGTTTATCAGCTTGTAATTTTATTTTGTTTTGATCGATTCCATTTTTATTATGACATAAGTATAGGGCTGCTAGATAATGGCTAAAACTGTAATCAGACGTATTAAAGTAACAATTACTTTAATGTACACTTTATATACTGCATTAGTGATTATATTCTGTAAAACAAATGCTGAAAATGGTATTTGCATGAGGCTGAGTTTAGGCCCGCAGTGTATAGACCTGTCACCGTTCAATTCAACTTTATTTATACAGCCTCATGCCCCAAGTGCTTCACATAAAGTCAACAAAACAGATGTACATAAAATACAACACATAGGCAAAGAACAATAAAACAACCAAACGCCAGAGAGAAGAGGTGAAGGAGAGGATGGCCTAAAGTAGTTTCAATATTATCGTTTATCTCAGTATTTCTCTGTAGCAATATATCGAGCTTAAAAAAATGTTATCGTGTCAGACCTGGCGACGTGCACAGTATAGGTTTTGAGTCCAAGCTTTACCGTGCGCAATCTCTGATCTCGCCTCGTGCCACTCTCTAAAGTGTAAAAGAAAGAACACACAGAAATAACACTGAGTGACGCCATCTTTGTGCTGGTTTCTTTGTGATTATTTCTAACCCACAGTTCTCTGTTTCTAGCGGCACAAGCCAACACACTATATCAGCAGATACAGCACTCCGACGCTCGCCTCCGTGTACACCACAAGAAACCAATTTCGGCTGCAATGAGAAAAAAAAGAATGAGGCCAGTTCTCGGGGGAGAGATAGAGGTGCAGAATGTAAACTTGTCTGGCAAGCTCTCCCCTGTGGATTGAACTGTTAGAAGAAGCTTTAATGCTCACTTTATGTAAGGCTAACTCAGCGTGCGATCTGGATCACATAATTAAATAAATGAAACTGTGAACATGTGCTTCAATAAATATTTACTATTCTTATCACTTTTATCACTTTTAGTATCCAAAAAAAGTCTAAAGTCGCATCACATTACGAGTTAATGTAAGTTCTGTCCATAGACTGTGTATATAAATGGACGTAGCTAACCCGCTAGCCGCCGCGTTACAAATAAGAAGTGATCATGGGCGCGCTTCTGGCTCTATCGACTTCAATTCACTTTCTATTGAAAAACTGTGTCCTCTCTCTGTACCTGCTGCTGTCAGACTCGTCATTTTGGTCTTAAATGTTCGTATTAACCCTCTACATGATCCTGGGGTTTTTATTTTGTCCGTAAATCAGGATATGAACATTAATAACAGAACAAATCAGGGCTTTCCTTCCCAGAGGTCACTCCCGCTAATGTTAGCAACAGGTTTGATTGACAGTGTTGCGGTCGAAATTCGTAATATGGAACTCTGCGCTAAATTCGCCGCTATAACTGCTAGACTCGAACGCTCCGGGTGACGTCACACTCCCTTAATCCACTTCTTTAAACTACTCCAGTGGAAGCGGAGTTTGACTGACGCTCGCGCTGTCGTCTCTGCCTCACAGGTTTCAGTGTTTGTAGCCGTCAGGGAAGGTCACATGTTTCTGTAATTAATGACTTGAGTCTGCAACAAGTCTTTTGGTTTGAACTGTTTGAGCTCCCTCACTGACAGGAGAAAGGGGCTTTGTTCTCCCACCACACAGTGAAATATAGATCAAGAACAATGCCACACTAGAGTCTTTTTATTACTGAGGAAGCGTTTGTCTGCTGGTATTTTTATAAGTTGCCTGAGAGACAAACACTAAAATGCTCTTAATTCACATTGGAGCTGTGCCAGGAACAGTTGGGATACACATTTGGAAACAGGGCTGTTTCCCTCAATAACAATGGGCTGCTTTATAGCAGCCGAGCTCTCTATGGTTTTGTGCAGTTTGTGGTATAGCTGCAGAATCCTGTTATGAGCAACAATCCAATTCTTTTGACATAGTTAGAGAAAAGTCTGGGAATAACAATCACACAATGCATCAGTCACATAATATCCATCATACGCTCCATGGTAAACGTAGAGCGCTTCTGTTTACAACTCCAAGCCAGAGAAAGCAAGAATAACACCATAAAAAAGGAGGAATAACGTCATAAAAGCCTGACTAATCAAAATAGGATCAAATGAGTGAAAAATGGACTTTGCTCCACAGGAAGCTCTAAGTCCACTTCTACATCTGCTGCTGTGTGATGAATATTTCAGTTCTGTGTCAGAAACGCAGTGGCAGATTTCAAATGCAAACCCACAGAAGGAGAAACATGCCTCTATGAAAACATGTCTTCTCAAATTCCCCTATACGGCTCATGTGTCCAGCAGTAATGCAGCTCGTAACGGTGCTAGTGCTGTAGTGCTGCGTTAGCACTGTTATTGTAAACCACTGAGGCTCAGAAATCAAGAGGTCAACGGCAGAAACAGAAACAGATATCTTTCTTTCTTTATGTTTCCGTCTTTTAGAGAGATCAGCAATGACAATAATGTAAAGTGGATTTATCGAGAAGAGATGGGATTACGTTTTGACAGGAGTAAAATACATTTGGCTTTTGTAAATATGACAATACAAAGAGTAAACTACAAGCCTCCAATGACTTTTTCAAATGGCACTTCTCTGTTTTTGCAAATGAACTCCTTAAATGTGCGGAATAACGATTATTTAGCTGTAAATGCATGTGGTTCTTTTGTTGTCTGTGAAGTTCCAAACCAAAACAATGGAACAATGGTGTGTGTGTGTGTGTGTGTGTGCGTGCATCCGTGTGTGTGTGTGTGTGTGTGAGCATGTCCCTGGTGCCAGAGCCAGGCCTGATCTGCTGAGTTTGCACATTCTCAGAGCAGCGTCCCATTGGAGTGACAAGTGCATTTAGAAAGAGCCTGATGGAGTCATTAACAGTCGCTCTGCTCATTAGCAGCACACGTGCACACGGCGCCCACACTTCAGCTCTTCAGGTTATTACGGCGACAGTGGATAAATCCATACGAGCCGTCCGCCGTGCTACTTGTAAAAGGGCCTTCATATGCGATACAATATCATTTAAGATGCAGGCGTCCATTTATGAAAGAGAGAGATGCACAGAAACACAACCACAATCAAAGACTATCGATCTCTGGAATAACAACAAAGCATCCTTTATCGACCCGGCTCCTTTTGCGTATATGAGACTGTGGCGATGTAATCAAGGGCATCGCAGACAAACACACACCGATTCACTTCCTGGAACAACACACGGCTCAGCAACGCGCACGTATAGAGCGGGACAGGTCATTTACGCTGATATACATCCAGAGACCTCATTAAAATATACATTATTCAAAGGGAGAAAATACTGTAGTGCTGACTAACAATGTGGAATAGAAATAGACCGTAATAGTGAAGCTGTTGTCATTTGAATGAGCTGGAGGCATTACATCAGAGCATCAGCCAGAGCACAAAATAAGTGGCTTCAGAGGGAACATTATGTTCTTTGTGATTATTAGGCCTAAATGCCACAGATTCTTATTTGCATTGGGTGAGTCATCGACAGAGACATGCCACTTTATCTCAGGACTGAGTCTTGGTTAACGCAGCGGCGAGGCCCCGGAGAACGACCACAATAATCAAACATTATGTGTCAAAGAGTAGCTGACATTTAATGGAGCCATATACGCCATAAATACAAGAGCCGACAAGTCAGAGTCACACGGATATGAAGCTAACAGCCGCCAATTACAGCTTCCATTCAGAACGAGATAAGGCCGCATTAGAAACACAGCGGCAACAGTTCCACTCAACTGATTAACCGACGCATTTGTATTTTATCTTTGTTGCTGTCACACCCAACAGAATATTGTAACCACGAACACACATTAGCAAACAGAACCCAAATGACTTATCAGAGATGGAGCGATATGGGGTTTTTCATGGCCGATGCCGCTTAAAATCAAGAGCAACCCAAGGCCGATAAGATCTGCTGATATTTTTGGGTCAATATGTAGGTCCGATTTTGATTATTTTTCCCGTATGATGTAATGTAAATTGACTCCAAACTCCCCCACAGCCCTTTTATTACCACATACCTTTAAGAGGGCTGTGTACTTACGTTTTCTGCAGTTATCGCTTTGCGCTGGAGTGTTCAAATAAAACTTTATGTGTATACACTTTAAGAAGCAGGTCGGCCAAAACAAAAATATCGGCCTGTGCTTGAGATTTCAGGCCCATAGCAGATACGCTAAAAGGTCTATGTTCTGTCTCTACTTATATTGAAGACAAAATAGTGATGATGAGTCACGCCGTCACATTTTGAAATGGAATAATAAAATCATAATAAACTTCAACTCAATCCAAGTTTATTTCTACAGCACATTTAAAACAACTTCAGCCAAAACCAGAACTAAAGTGCTTCACATAAAAACGATGATATTTCAACTATTTTTTGCCACCGACGCAACAATCCTGAAGCGGAACAATCCACGTAAACTAGAGACAGATCGACATATCGTTTGGCCGATATTTGCACTTTTTAGCGTATCAGATATCGACCTTAAATCTCCAGCACAGGCCGATTTGTTTGTTTTGGCCGAGCTGCTGCCTGAAAAACACACACAGAGCTTTATTTGAGCAGTTAAATGTAAATAAATAACCCTGTAACTCCTCTTTGTTGATGATTATTGTTATTAATGTACAGTTATTAGTATTACTTTTTCCTCACTATTCTCTTTTTATTAATTCCGAATGTATTATTTTGTAATTATTATGTATGTATGTATTTATTTATGTTCTTATTTTAGTATGTGTTGACAGGCGTTGACATTCAGATGTGTCCTTCGTGATACTGTCATTGTGTTGTCTGATATAATGCGCTGTTTGTCTGGTAATGTTAAAAATGTTCAATAAATAAAGATATAGAAAACTGCTCAAAACGTGACCCTAGTTCTCTTAAAGGTCTGAGGTAAAACAGGGCTGTGGGTGAGTGTGTAGACAATTTACATTACAGAATTTGGGGGAAATGATCCAAATCGGCTGCAAAATATCGTCAGATCTTACCAGACATCAGTTCCTCTGGATTCTACACAATCGGTGTCGGCTTCGTCTATAAAAAACCCAAATAGGTCGATCTCTAAAGTAAAGCCTTTCCTAAATGTGCAATATTATGAGAAAAACATGAGCGACCACAAACAAACACCAGATTCCACTTTGACAGTTTGTTCATGTCAATAAAGAGTCATCAGTTACTTATTTAACCCACAACAACTTCAAAACTCAACAAACTCCGTTCAGAAACTCCCCCTAGTGTAAAGAAAAGGTACACGCCACAAATGTATTGTTCCATCTGTATCGAACAACTGATTCTGTGCAGTGGCATCACGCTGGGGGTGTTCTACATGTATGTCTATGGCGGAATGTCCAGCAGTTACCGTGGTGACACAATACACACATACAAAATTAACCAGCACGTTTTCAGGAGCCTGTGGTCAGTCCGAGCTCATGGTTCTGTTTAGGAGTTTGATTTTCAACAAAAAGGTGAGAGCGACTGAAAAACTGTTGGCTAATGCTAATGCTAATGCTAATGCTAGCTTGTCACTGTAATGTTATGTGAGAGGGACTTGTTTAAACAGCACAAATCAGCTCAACTGTTGTAGTTCTAGCTAAAGCAGCTCTTTCTGGTCAGATTGCGTTAAATTAAAGCTCAGATTAAAGTCTAATTTGAGTCACAGAGCTTCAGACGGAGCAGTGCCTACAGTTAGCGTCACACCCCCAGGGAATGTTGATGACATCAGCTGCACAGTATCAATAGGTTGGTGATTTCTGCGACAGGCCAGTGCGTTATGAGACAGTATATGAAACGGCGGGCTCACCTAGCTTAGCCCGCTCCCGCTGCACGTCCTTGAAGTTGAGGCCGCTGGTCCAGGTCGTGTCCCTGTAGCGGTGCAGAGCCTCCCGTCGGCCGTTGGTGCCGAGCTTCTGCAGCACGGCGGGCTTCACCGGCTCCGCCTTCAGCCCGTGTCCCCATAGCGACGAGTCCGGCACGGCCCACTTGACCAGGTCCTGCAGGCGCACTATCACCTTCTCGGACACTGCGATGACTTCATGCTGCCAAAACAAAACGGCCACAAAGACGAAGGGTCAGGGTCAGAGTAGGGACGGGACAATAAACAATAATATCGTTTATCGTGATAAAACGGCCGACAATAATCGTTCATGGGACATGTTATATAATTTCGATAATCGCCAACAAAGATAATCGCCATTACATCACCAGAATGTGCAGAAAAAAACGACTTATCCAAAGGGGAGTCGACAGAGGGGGAGAAAGGGGTCTGTTGTCCCGGGGTTTAGGGGCCCAGAATTGGACCCTCTTCCTATTAATTTGTATTGGAGGGGGGCCCATGTGAGACTTCTTACCCCGGGCCCCCAAATTTCAGTTGACGGCCCTGCTCATCCACGATATTCTCCGCTAGATCGTAGTTGTTTTCACTGGTGACAAAGTACAAGACTATAACAGTTCTTTAAACATGGAACTTATGAATAAGATTAAAATTCTAAAATTCATATCAATAACATTTTAAACTGTCAGCCGAGGTCAGAGTTCACGCGGGACAAAGAACAGATCGTCGCATTTATCAGCCTGATTCGTATGTGAGTCCCGCGTTAGGGCCGTGTTAGTCTAAGTAAATTAATGGGGACATGAATATGGATGGAGCCTGTGATGGCACAATTGAATTTGGGCCAGCATTTAAATCAATGTCAACGAGGACACTGGTGTTTTAAGATGTTTTGATCAACATGTATTAAGTGGGGAGGGTCAAAACACCTCTGTTCACTTTGCTCTGAAGCCAACAGCGCAACTTTAAAGTCCTATATTACGCGGAACGGACAAAACAAAACACAACTCCAGGTCTGTTTGCGATGAGGAAACGACACTAGAACAGATCAGAAAACAGCATAACATGGGCCCTTTAATGGTTAATAGACTAATAAGGTTAAACTGAGTGAACGGCAGATAGATCTTTGACACACAAACTCACCACCACAACACAAGTTGATCATTTTCACTGCACTCGCTTTTACTTTCTGTCTCGCTCTAGGTACCAAGGCCTTTTAATAACTTGTACTTGAACTACTGCCTCTGTGATGGAGTGGGAAAGAGCCCAAGATGCCTAAATGTGTTTCCATTTGAAGGGCTAATGGCTGAAGTGCTTGTTACCAACAGAGTGGAGCGGTTTGCTGGAAGACGACTATTACGGGCTCAAATGTGCAGTACAGATGTGCAGAGATCTCATGTTTTGTGGGTATTTGGGGAGATAACCACTCGCTTTGCATTTAAACATTTAAATTCAGACTCTTTAAGGGGTATAAATAGTGTCGTTTCTGCCTGGGCTGTGTGTGGAGGGGGAGGGCTGCAGGAGCATGCCTACACAGCCTAATAAAATCCAAAGCCATAAATCATGTCTTTGTAAAGCTCACGGTGGTTTCTGTTGTAACTCTGTCCTCTACAGTTACTGACGTTTTTATGGCGCAAGTTTTGTCCAAAAGCAAATCCGATCATAAAGAGGGTATCTTTTTTACAAATATGTTACTCATTCCATTTCTCACATTATCAGAAACTACAGGCATTTCAAATGAGAGCAGTCGGAGCCAGTATTTCCTTATAAAGGAAAAGCCGCGAGGGCCAGTCTGATATCGCTGTGCTGCTCACTAAGTAAAAACATCAAACATGAGTTTTGGGTCTTTCTATAATGAGCTGTCTTCAGCTGTCAAGTGGTAGCGGGTGGTTGTAACTAGCTTTCCATGCAATGAAAAAGTGATTTCAGGAAAGCAGGCCATTTGAATAATGTAGAGCAGCAGTAAATAGCACTGAGCCTGCAGTCCAAACCCAAACCCACATTGTACTGAGTTAAGGACTGTGATGGAGCCATAGACTGTTTATATAAATGGACAATGGCTAACCTGCTAGCCGCCGCGTTCCAAATAGGAAGTGAACATGGGCGCGCTTCCGCCTCCATCGGCTCTGTCAGACTCGTCTTTTTGGTCTTAACCCGCTCTACACGATCATAGTATTTTTATTTCACTACTGTGTCCGTAAATCAAGATATGAACATTAATAACAGACAAATCAGGCGCCTTCTTTCCCCGAGGTCGCTCCCGCTAGCGTTAGCAACGGGTTTGATTGACAGCGTCGCTCACTTAGCCCACTTCTTCATACAGTCTACGGTTGGTATCTAACCAGACAAACAAGTAAACGCAGAAATATTTCCCTCCAGTCCAGTCAAAACTTAAGTGCAAGACTCACGTTACGGCGCTGAAAGAACGGATCCAACTCTAATATTATGGCTTGTTTAACAGCACAGTGGGGGAGCGCAGCCAGAGCCACAGAAATACTTAAAAAAAACAAGTGCCTCTTTATCAATCAAGCCAATGACACAGCGCCTTGTGTGAGTGTCAACAGATCCTGTTCAGGGACTTGTTCAGCTCAAGAGCGAAACACAACAGGTGAGAGCAATCCACCGGCTGTCAACATAGCCCACAATATAATCAGTCTGTGAGCCTACGGCCGCGCTCCAAATACAGCCCGTGTCAATTAGTTCTGCCATACACTGGGCCTTTTGTTATGTTTTACACTAAGCTCCTGCAGGCAGCGCTGTACTGCGCCGAGGCCACTATAACCCACTCGGAAGTACGACACAGAAGGAAATATAGACGACTAACGATAATACTGAAACTCATTTATGCCACTGACACAAAAACCCTGAAGCAGGAGTCCTGTTTCACTGTAAAAACCTGCACAGAATTATTAAATGGGGACATTTTATTGTATTTTACTACTAATGTTAATGATAGTTTTTCAATGTAATTCTAATGAAATGTGTATTTTAAAGTGTGTTCACCTGCCCAGGGGCTGCACATGGAAAGCAGCAGCAGCAGCTAAATCTGGTGCAAATCATCTTTTCTTTTGTAAGATTAAGGAATTTGTACATGATCCCTGACAAATAAAGAAGAAACAAACAAAGAAAGAAAAAGATTTTGAAACAATAGGGCCCATATTATAGTATTTTATGATGTCTAATGTTGTTTCCTCATCTCAAACAGACCTGGAGTTGTGTTTTGTTTCATTCACATGTTTAACGCACAAACCCTGCAGATTTAGGCTGAGTTCTTCTCTCAAACTGAAAACACTCTGTTCCACCTTGTGATGTCATCAAGCGGTAATACAGGAAGTGCTCCACTGTGTTTTTAAACTCCGCACACCTTCACTAGAATCAGTCAGATAATTTCAAGCCCTGGAATTGCCGATCTCTACCGAACTAAAAGGTAAAACGTAGCTGTCAACTTGAAAACTACCACTTCATGACATCACAAGGTGGAACGGAGCATTTTGAGCTTTGGAGATGTAGACAGACTAATAATAAAGCGTTACTCAAACACGTGTGAATGAAACAGAAGAACTCCAGGTCTGTTTTTGAGGAGGTAACAGCGTTAGAACATAGCTTAAATTTCACAAGAGTCAGTTTTGCGTAATATACGACCTTTATAAAAACATGAACTGTAATAAATAAACAGCAGAATGAAACTCTCCGTGATTTATTCAACCCTCTACAGCTCAAATCTTATCGTAGAACAGAAAAACAACAAAACATTCCCCGCTAGTCCGAGGAAAAAGTGCACTCTATAAATATTAACCCCCAAAAATGATTGTTCCGTGTGTCATACGCTGAGCGACGGCTGTAGTTACTGTCGTCGTCACGGTGACGGGCCTAACTGCACCTCCACTCGGGAGCGCGTGGGCCGGAGGTTTGCACAAGCTATGATTTGATTGAGAAATATTCACTCTCATACAGTAAACGCGGAGCGGCATACCAGAGGGGGAGTCGCTGTTGGGAAAGACTAACCACAAGAAACATTGCACCATTCACTTCAGAGGGCGAAAAAAAAAAAAAAAAACCCTCGTGATTTGGCAAGAATGAAATAGAAGCTCAAATTCAACTTATTCTGTAAAACTGCCAAACGCAATTAGCTGAACAAACCCAGGATTTCCTATTGTGCCTGAGTCTCTACAGTTCAAATCTGTGACACTGTGGATCGTTATGTTAGAATTTACACGTTTTAAAATAACAATATTCACCTAAAACGACGTAATAAAAGAAACAAGTCCGCGTTAGGAAACTGCGGTGCCCAATGGGAGCTGACATCGCCGCAAACAAACGGACAGCAGCGCGTCACACTAGCGAGCGGCGGATTTTTTTTCATTTGTACCAAAATGACGACGCGACGTGACGAACCCTACGAGTATCAACGGAAATAAAACTGAGGAACCAAGTCTTTAAAATAAGCCGTTAAAGATTTACTCAAACGTGAATCACTCCAAACACAAGTTCAGAGGCTCGACGAGAAGAAACGGCTGTAACATGGTTAAACGCTCTGAAACTCTGCAGAATAGGTGCGATTTAAATCCCATTAGGAGATCTGTTCATTTCACTCGGAGCACGTGACGCGCCGTAGCCGCGATGACGAAGGCGTTAACCGCTCGGGTCTTGTGATCTCGAAGTGTTTCAGTTTGAAACTCGGGGCTTCGTCTGGTGTAAACGCCGCTCCACCACACTCTGCTGTCAGCTCCCGTTAGACGGCCGATCGTTTAGCCGAGCGGCAGACGCGGCCACTTGGTGATACGGGTCAAAGGTCAGAGGACGGTTGGCCCGCGGCGCAGAGGTGACACTCCACATAAACGGAGCCACGGGTGAGTCTCTGATTAGTAACACGCCGTACGTGCGACAGGCGAAGTGTATTTACACAACTCGAGCTGACTTATCATTTTATTATTATTATTATTATTATTTATTATTATTATTTTTGTGTT
>KN473692.1:8882-23691 GCA_000787095.1 Periophthalmodon schlosseri
CGGTTCAGAAGCGCAGGAACCTAACCACAGTGACATGTTTACAGGTTACATGTGTAGATGGCTGATAAGCAGGGAGCTAACAATATTCAAATTCTACCATATGGTATTATCATGGCATTGTATCAGTGGCTCATCTACCCAAAGGTCAGAGGATCAAAGACACTTCACTAGGCCTGTTCTGATAATAGCAATATTGACTTCAGTAAATAATAGCTCGAACAATATTTTTGGGGGCTCAATATATATATTTTGTAATTTGTTTGGACTGCAATAAGATTTGAGCTGTAGAGGTTTGAATAATGACTTTATTTATCAACTATGACTCATTACAAATATGGGCCAACTACTAAAGTGTTTCATTCTGCAATTTATGTATTGCAGCTCATATTTTTTTAATGATATTGTACATTTAGAATTGTTTATTGGAGATAATCCTGCTTTAGGGTTACCGTGTCAGTGGCATAATTTAGTTTCAGTATTATGGTTTATTGTCTATATTTTCTTCAGCAATATATCACAATTCAACATTTCTTCAAATTTTCAAAGTCTAAACTTGCCTAGTATGAATGTGGTGGGTTGTGTGTGTGTGAGTGCTGATGGTGGTCGGAGGGAACAATGGCACAGATTGGCAGTCTCCCTTCTGTCAGTCAGTGAATGAATAATGTGTCTGAATGCGTTGAAAGGAGCTATATAAGTCAAATGCATTATTGATGTCACAAAACAATATTTATTGTGATATAGTGGGAAGACTGATGCTAGTCTTTGTAGAAACTTACTCTAATAACAAGCCTTTAGTGCAACCATTATTTACTAAATACATTATTATAATGATTTAACATTGTGCATGTCATGGTTTCACAAAGTAATTCAGTTGTAATATTGTTTTTTTTAATTTGTTTTATGAAATAGTGTATTATTGCGATGCCAAGTCCAGTATTGTGATATATCCATGCGACTCTCATGTTTGGGCCGTTCAGATGACACAAAGACAAAAAAAACAAAAAAAGAAACACCATAAAATGTACTGATAAATTCCCTTTTCTAAAATGGTAGAAAAGAACAGGTGTCTCCTCCTCTGTACTCACACGTCATCCACATAGCAGGGGTAGGGCATCTGCTGCACGTAGATGCCTGTGGTCTGGGTGGCTCCTGTCAGGACTTTGGTGATGGCTCTCTCCACCAGGTCCTGCACGTACACGAAGCCTCCCCAGATGTAACGCATGTCACTGAACGGGTCTGCAGCCGGGCCAGGGTCCCAGAACCTATGGGATAGGGGAGAATACAGGTTTCACAGCATCATCACTAATAACAAGCCCACATAAATAGTATGTAATAACAATACGAGAGAATGATTTGTATGAGAGTGAGATAAATTAGATTTTATTTGTGAATCATAGGTGAACAATGAGATCCTTCGGTTCACACGTGTCATTGAAAAAAAGCTAATCTGATTGCACAATCACGTGGGGTGGGCATGGGGACCAGACTGATATCAATCTGTATGAAAAATAAAGACACGTGTGCTGACGTTTATGCTACATGAAGTGAAAGTGGAGGAGGGTTTGAACCAGACACCGGGTCCCATGAATTATGGTTCGACCTATGTATCTCTATTAGCTTCCCCTGGCTTCGTACCTGTCTTTGATCTTGTTGGTGCGTGTGACGTCGTCGATGTCCATTCGGATCTTGTACTTGACGTGAGGGGGCAGCTGAGGAGAGGAAGCGTTGGGTAGGAGGAACACCACCCCAGCCCAAAACTGTCTGTCCTCCAGGAGCTCCAGAGCCCGCTGCACCAGCTGGCCCTCGTTCTCCAGGCCCTCCAGCTTGTTCAGGGAGAAGCACTAGAGCAAATGAAGCATAGGGTTAAAATAAAAATGGCTAAAATGGATGGCTGCATGACTTAAGCATGTAGGGTCAATTAGAGGATCTACTGTACACTGCAAAAAATGAAATTTAACATTTTACATTACATGCTAGATGCTGCCTGTATGTGTGTGATACATAAAACATTTTATAATTAAACCTACATTATTGGATTGTTTATGGCATATTTTCTAGCTTGAATTAAGACCCAATATATATTGTATCCAGTCAAAAATATGAATAAAGATATGATAGAGATGATAGGGTTTGGAGACACTATGGGCAAAACTCTTTTTTCATTTTGCTCTCTCAATGTATAAGCTTTCACATGACAATGACAAAATCGTCCAATCTGCACCTTAAGTTTTATTATATTCAATTGAATCAACTTGCATTCCTAGATTTATATGGGAGATAACTACAAAGGTGTTTTTTGTACAAATGCATTTGTCTCCCATAGGGACAAAAGGCTCACCTCTTAGAGTAACGCCTACATGGATCAAACTTTACAAACTGGTAGATTAGATTTTGACAGATTGTACTGATGGTGCCCTGTTTATATGTTATGGGAGTCACAGAAAATGCTGTGCTGTCTCTAAACAATGGCTGTCACATTGGGTTGTGGACGCCATTCTACAGGCATATGAATCCAGGGGTCTTCAGCCTCCCAAAGTTACTTGCAACTCCACCAGGGGCATTTCCACCTCCTGGGCTGCACTGAGGCATCTGTCACTGAATGACATCTGTGCTACAGCTTCTACAGAGTGAATGTAGCTGTAACTGCTCATCCAGTGGTTCCAGTCGTCTTGTCTGCTTCTACCATCTGCAGACTCCTCATGACTTTGTTGGTATTAAGTTATTCAGGTGCAAAGCACTGCCCTCTGGCAGTCAGAGTGAATCAAATAGAACGAGAGTTGCACATGTAACTAAGGTTCCGGATGACAGCCAGAGTTTCCTGTCACTTAGAGTTACTGCGAGTGCACTTTGAATGAGTGCATCAGGTAAATATGGGTTTTCTGAAGTCAACCAGGTCACGTCCATGACGTGACTTTGTTGGTATTTATTCTTGACCTATGTTCTGCGCACACATGTAGATATCTGGGTGCAAAGTGCCACCCTCTGGCGGTCAACTGGGATTCATAGGACCTTCTTGCATGTGTAACTCTCATTTACACGCAAACACTAAATAAGATATCCAAAATCTCCTTGACATATGTACATTTTTATAGCTAAAATGCCTTATTTTTATATTAAAACATACGCTGATGAAAAACTACCTCTAAATTTAAGATAATTTTTTTGCTGCTCTATGCCCAAACACACACTCACACACTCCTCCTATGACAGATCAGCCCCTGTCATATTCTGAGTGAATGGCAGGTGGTATAACATTCACAGTGAAGCATGAGCTCTCAGAAGAAGCAGATAGCTTTAGTTTTCTGTATGAATGGACTGTGATAAATTGAAGATGCGATCAAGACTGTTGCTCACATTAATTTTTTGTTATTTTATTGAATAAAATGTTTCTGTATGTATTCATAGTGTATTTTGTATAACTGCAAAGCACTGCCTGAGCCTGTGCCCACCTCTGTGACCTGTGCCAGAGTGCTGATAGTGCTGTTGAGATCCGTGTACATGTCCATCCATGAGAGGGCGGCCCCGGGGGTCCTCGGGCTGTCTGCAGGAGGAGTAGACAGGAAGCGGGCGATTCTGGAGGCTGTCCACGAGGTGTTCTCCAGGCGCAGGTTCACCAGCACAGCCACCTCAGGACGCCTCAGCAAGTCCTGACAGGCCAATGACAACAGAATGTCACAAAAAACTGTCTCAAATGGGACTAATCCAAAATGGTACTAAAACAAATATAAACCAGGACTCACCTGCAGCAGTTTGATCTCCACACTGGTCTCCATGTAGCTCCTGATCTGAGGGCCCACCTCCAGCCAAGCCTTATTCAGCTCCTGGAGGATCTGCAGCTCCTCAAAGGTCCTGTTTACCTGAAAACATTTAAGGAATGAAACAAAGGAAGGAAACAAACACAGCAACAAACATGTGCTTTGTTCTCACTATAGGCAAGCGCTTGCATTAAATCCATCTGCAATATTTCCTCTTTGACTGCAATCGTATACCTATTGCAGCGTAGGGCTGGATGATGTTAGAAAAACATCTAATTGATGATTTTTGTGTATGTGTATGAACTATTGTGATCAGATGTGTGAGTTAATTGAAAATCATGATTTTGTTTACAGTGCACAACACATGTTACAGATGTTACAAATGTTTCACCTGAATCCATTCTTTTCAGACCATGTTTGTAGAGGTTAAAACTACAGGGATAGAAGGTTGTATAACAAGGCCCCCTAAAGAAAAAGATTTGATTGATTACAGAGGACATAATATGTTCTAAATTATTGTGCAGATATTTGGACTTTAACATGTTCTTAAGTGCCAGCATTGGAATCTCTCCTGCCTTAGCCCCGTCACTGACTTATGGCATATTGATTTGCTGGTTGTTTTTTCAAACATACATTCTGTACCTACTACAGACATACAGTATTACTGTAACTGATCTCCTGAAATACTACTTCTTTTTATGCCCAAAAACACACTGCAAAAGGACACCAGGACAACATTCCACTCTGCCAGACTAGGCGTGTGTGAAGCAAGCCTGGCGACTTCCTGCGTAGGGTACTTCGCCTGCTGTTCAGCTTCAGAATACACTTCTGGATTCTGGATTCAAATCTAAGAAACCTATTCAAAATTATTAATAATGCAGCTCCACGTCCATTGAAAACATTTATTAAACTCTGTTCCAAACAAACTACCCAATCCACTCGGTCCTTTGTGAACTGAAATTGCATAGTTCCAAAAATCCTTTTCTTTTCAAACCTTCAGACAGTGGAATCAGCTTCCAGGCAGTCTGAAATTGTCTGTAGATCTTAATAATTTTACTAGAAATTTGAAAAAGCATATTTTAGATAATCAAGTGTGTCAACATGAGTCAATTTGTACTGTTATGTATTCACTGTAAAAACTTGCACATAACGATTTTTAATATCTGTATGGACTGTAGGAAAGGTGGTGTATTGGTCAAGGTAACATTTTATTGTATTTTACTGCTAATGTTAATGATGAACTGTTAATCTTAAAATGTAATTGTAATGAAATGTGGGGACTAGAGATGGAAAGTAGCAGTAACTAAATATGGTACAAATCTTTTCTTTTGTAAGATTAATGAATTTGTACATGGTCCCTGACAAATAAAGAAGAAAGAAGAAAGAAAGACTTGCAGTGTGTTTAGGGCATTATGCCCACGGTCCTGAAGCATACCTCCCTGATGACTTGTTGGACTGCAGGGCTGTTGGGTGTGTACAGCAGTTTGCCGATGAGCAGGGGCTTGATGCCCCTCCAAACAATCCGAGATAGAGGGTTCGACTCTAGGCCCTGCACCAGAGACCAACAGAACGATGCTGCAAACACAGAGGCAATGAAGTAAGTACAGAGCAGTCGGTGTGTATCTGTGGCAGGAAGAAAGAGATTTTCAAAGCAATGATGTGTTGAATACAGGAGAATTACTCAAACATGCATGTATCATTCTAAATACAACTTCGAGTGGGTAAATGAGAAGGGAAACAATTATAACATGGTTAAAAGTTGATTTTACAAAATATATGGCCTTCCCGTTTCTCTGATAGACTGTTAAGACAATGTTAAGAAGACAAAAAGTTCAAATCCATATTTAATATTCTAATATATAGGTACACAGATAAAAAGGGACTTATTGCTATAACATTTTCATCTATTGTCACAAATGTAACCAACACATTGAACTTTTTTTTAAATTAGAATCAAGCCAAATAAAATATTAGGTTGACTTACTCATGTTGCCCTCCTTGTCTGGGTCAGTTTCCTCTGTCCCGTTCTTGCCCAGGAAAGACTTGATGTCGTTGTCTTCGTACCAGTTTAGTGAGGGGATGCGCTCTCCGCCCTCCTCGGGGTGCCCACACATGATCCTGGAAAAGGCTCTAAAGCTGTCCCGGGGCCTCGCTGTGCGGTTCTCTGGGGACAGCAGGCGCAAGGCCGAGCTCATGTCCGAAAAGCTGGACAGAGACGAGAACTGACATACAACAACAAGATATATATGTGTTAGCATTTGAAGAATATATACTACCACTGAATCTAAATGCAATTTTTCTGACAAGCATTGCAATTAGATTAGCAATTGTATATATGTATATATACATATAAAAATCATATTTCAGAACATGTTTGTACAGATCTAAACTACAGGGTTAGCAGCTTTCATGCAGAATAAGACAGGAGATTATGTTGGAAAATATGGTTCTTAAAAATTTACAGCATTTGCGATTTGCTAATTTCACTAATTGCTAATTAGACACACTACATACAACACACTTTTTTTTAGCAAATTATTTAAAGATAACACGCTCATTACTCAGTATTTTACTCAACTACTTCAAGAGGGGTTATTACACTTCTATGGCGTATTCATTGTTAACACATAACATATTTAGATCACCATGTTATTTTGTATTGTTTTGAAAATGCTGTATTTGTCCAAACATTGTATTAAATTGTGGAATTCGTTTCATAATTTGTTTTTGATGCTCTGAGTCTCCCCTACCCTTGCTCTCTGAGCTAAGACACAGAGCGCTATCACAACACAATCAGCAAGCATCCCACTAATGAAACTACTGCACATTGCATCAGGTTTGTGAAGTTGTAGTGTATTGTTTTGTATCATGCTTTTGTATATTTATGGAAAATGGCCATGCAGGAACATGGGTGAGGTAGGCTTGTGGGTTGAGCATTGTTACAGGATCATACTACTAAGGAGGGTTCGAATAGGGCCGAGAGATATCGCTAGATTACTCATACATGCATGTATGACATATAAAACACTGGCTTGTTTTTGATGAGGGAACAATGTTATGACATGGTAGAAAGCTCCAAAAAGTAAGTTTCGCATAATATGCCCTCTTTAACAGCATGTAACCAACAATATGATATAGTATGATATGTATAGTTATCTTGATTCCATTACTACATCTATGCAGTGCACATGTTGTCCATACAGGTGTGGCGCTTACGTCATTGATGAGCAGCGCCAGCTCTTGAGACACGGTACCCACAGCTCTACTGAGCAGCCTGAGATCTGCAGCATTAGACAGGATGCGCTCTCTCTGAAACAAACATACTCTTACTGTTCAAGACTTCATCACAGAAACCACTTCAAAGATGATTGACATTTTGTTCACTGTAAAACGTGATGGTGTATTCCCTTATTCGTCCATAAGTGGTTCAATGTAGAGAAGGTTTTAACGGTGGTCATCTGGACAATGGTTTTGTGATCAACACGTTTCGGCTCCCATCCAGAAGCCATTTTCAATTAACAGACCTGGCCCGAAACACTGGGACTTCATCCTACACTTACTAAGTCCAGCCCCAAAGGGAGGAGTTTGGGGAAACTAAGCAACCATTACACAGGAGACTATACCAACACAGAAGACATAACTCGGAAGTGCAATCGGTCATCCACCTTAATCTTAAAACCACAGTCGACAGTAAGGTATAGATTTTAAGCAGAGAGAAAAATTGGTTTGCTAGGGAAGTGAAGGAAGCGATTTTTGTGTAGAAAGAGAATCCCTTTTTGAACAGAAATGATGGATATAATCTACCAGCTGTTTACAGAATCATTCTTAGTGCATGGACAAAGGAGCTCAGGAACTCAACACTGCTGTAGGTGAGACCGCCAACAGACAATAGAGACATAACTACCCATAATGATGTCAGCTAGTAAACCAAGGGAAGGGCAGTCGCCTTTAGATCTTGGATCTTTGTGGTGAAAGTTTTCACTGTGAATTTTACACTCTGAAGTTTTTCAGAGTTAATAAATTCAAAGTGAGAAATTCAACGGCATTTCAAAATCTGATGAAACAAATTATCTACCATAGTTCTCCATGTTTTTGCCTGCTAACAGGGGACTGATGAGCTGTGTGTATGGGGAGAATACATATGAAAATAATTGGACTTTTCTTTTATTTGTGCAGGTGTGTGCATAGTACACACCTGCACAAATAAAATCTAAATTCATGTGGACATTTAAAACTACATGTGATAAGGATTTGTATTTTCTTTTATTTGTCAGTAAAAGTGCATCCAGTGGTCAACAGTGTCTCGTGATGCTTCCTTCAGTCAGTGCAGTTCTCGAAGAACACAAAGCAGATAAAACTAAGGGTTAAAGGATCTGCACCAAACCGGCATTAGACTTTTAATGAACAGGCCCACATCCGTTACATAGGCATATGCTCAAATGTTGATACCGTGAATAACTTGGAGAAGTCAAGTTGCGTGAAGAAGAGGCGCTCGGCGTGTTGCAGGACCTCAGCAGGCAGAGCACACAGCTCTCTCTGCAGGCTGGCCATATTGTCTTCTCCTCCCTCCACTGTTAGAAACTGTCCCAGCATGGTCCGGTTACACACCAAGTCTTTTAACTGCATCTGAGTTACCACCTAGACACAACGTGCACAGCATAACACATGGAGAAAGATGATTAGACAGCAAATTCTCAACTAATGGGTCACTCATTTAAACCACACAGAAGACAGAGAAACAGAGTGGATTTTTGCAGAATCAACAATCAAAGCACCAAACTCTTATTCATTTCAGGAAAAAGAACACATGATTTTTATTAGCGGCTGTGGTTGGAACGTCCCAAGTTAGGACGGAGGTTTGTCACACTCTATGGTCTGATTCCAGGCCATTCTGGATTCAAACAGAATGTAGAAGGGACTGGCTGCACAGGAGGTTTTGTACACTCTATGGTCTGATTCCAGGC
The DNA here is from genome assembly GCA_000787095.1 of Periophthalmodon schlosseri. Classification (NCBI taxonomy): domain Eukaryota; kingdom Metazoa; phylum Chordata; class Actinopteri; order Gobiiformes; family Gobiidae; genus Periophthalmodon; species Periophthalmodon schlosseri. The sequence continues at coordinate 17,602 of KN473692.1, forward strand.
CATTCTGGATTCAAACAGAATGTAGAAGGGACTGGCTGCACAGGAAAAGGATTTATATTACACTGAGCTAAATACGTTAAGTGACTTCTGGATGGGAGTTGAAACGTTTTGCTTTCAACAGTGTCTTAAACAGTGATACATGCAGGATTCCACAGCGTCGCATAGATATTTTGCCACTTTTTTTTAAAATTTGCTACTCACAACCATAACCTACTACAGCATTGGCCAGGAGTATGGCACTTTATTGCATAATTTCTAGAGATTGACCAATATGTTTTTTTATAGAGATCGACCGATATGTTTTTTTCATTGCCAATGCTGATGCCAATTGTTTCAAATCCAGAGAAACAGATGGTCGATTACCCCTGCCGATATTGATGGGCCACTAGATAGGGCAAGTTTTGATTATTTTCCCCAAATTGTAGAGATTGACCAATATGTTTTTTTTATAGAGATCGACCGATATGTTTTTTTCATTGCCAATGCTGATGCCAATTGTTTCAAATCCAGAGAAACAGATGGTCGATTACCCCTGCCGATATTGATGGGCCACTAGATAGGGCAAGTTTTGATTATTTTCCCCAAATTATGTAATTTGAATTTAGTACAAACTCACCTACAGCCCTTTTTACCACAAACTTATAATGCATATTCTTAGGCAGCAGGTCAGCCAAAACAAAATATCGTTCTGTTTTGGAAATTTAAGGCCGATAGCTGATACACAAGTGCAAATATCAGCCCAATATATTAGCCCTATATACTGGCCAACCAATATATCGGTCTATCTCCAATAATTTGTAAAATTTGCATTTATGGTGAAGTACCGTAAAAGGGTTGCAGTTTCAACCAGAAGTCAGCGGACTTGTTTCGTTTAATAAATAGTTTTAAATCAATATTGTGATTTAGGTCGTTTTCACGCTGCCACTAATTAGGTCAATGTAAAAGAGCATTTGCTCCGAGTGAACCAAACAGTCACACTCTGAACTGCAGTAAATGGCCAGTCCGAGAGCGATTGATACAGAGGGTCTCGGAGCGAATGCACCCGCACTCTGGAGCGGATGCACTTTCCTTTTAGTAGCTGGATTAGGTGTCTGCCACCCTCTGCTTGTAACAATGGATAGTGAATCTTGTTGAAATACCAAATTAGCAGCACGTTTTTTGTTTGCTTTGAATTGAAGGCATCTGTATTGACCCGAGTGAAGGAAATGATCAGAATGAGGCTTTACATTGGATCAGCACATAGGCCCATTACATTATAATACATGTAAATTAGGATTGTACATGAAAAATAGCTATATACAACAGCCCGGCATGAGTGACAGACATGTGCATGTGCATAAGTAAAAAAAAGACACTTCCATTCACTGAATGTACTTTTAGAGACAAGTTACAAGGATATATTATTATGTCGTTATAATGGCATCCTGCACTAAACTCATGTAGGAGGGAAAGCTTGTGGACACTCTGCGAGCAGAGCGCAGGTTATCGAGTGCTGAGCCAAACTTCATGTGGTTTTAGCGTTGCCTGATGAGTGGATTTGCATTCGAGTCTGATGCTCCTCCAATTCAAGTAATGTCTAAAACCCGTACACCCACAGTAAACAACCATCTGCTGGAGACTTAAGCCCTCTGACTGAAGGGATGCGCTAGCATTTAGCTTTACCACTGATGTGACTTTTCTTAAAAGGGCGGAGCAGCTTTTCCTCTCTCACCACTGTCCTCTGATACATATTCCCAGCATCTCCGCAGCTTAAAGCCACGTAAACATGAATTGGTTCATAGTTCAATAGTAAAATTATGCCTGGCATGTGCGTGGAGCTCATTAAAATGCAAAACGCGGTTACCGCGGCCACTTGAGCCTTTGTGAGCTGTGATTGATCATCCCGCAGTATTGCAATGTTGCAGTTATTGCAACAGCCATATTTTAAACATATACAGGAGCATTCACATTTCAGACAAGACTGAAATATGAACTGACAAACTAATGCAAGAATCACATTTCAGAACACAACTAAACTACAGGGTTAGCAGTTTTTTATGCAGAAGACCAAATATTTTGTCAAGGAAATTATGGTAAAAACTGCAGCAATTGCGATTTGCTAAATGCGTCCATAAAAACTGCAACATTTTAATTCAACTGCTCTATCACGGTGACCAAGACAGACAGACAGACAGGTGGGCTTGACCTGAGCGCTGAGCCTGGCTCTGAGAAGCTGCTCCACAGACTCCGAGGGCAAGCTGCTATTGGTCCGGAGGAAGGACGAGAAGCTCTCATTGGCTCTCAGGTAGTCTCCCACTGTCAGGTCTGAAACACAAATACAGCCACAAGCCCTTTACACAGTGCAGTCAGGGGATCGGTCTCCAGCTCTGTGCAGTAAAAACATGTCAGTAAAATCTACTTCTGTATTTCACATATGAATAAAGAAGAAATGTGTCCCTTTGCTCAAAGCTAACAGCAAAATGAGTGGAATCCTTTGCACTTATGGCTAGTGTTGTCACAATGCTAAAATTTAAAACTTGATTTTGATACTACTGTAAGGAATAAACTCAATATTCAATACCGATTCCGATACCATGATGACAGTAAAAAACACTTTCTTTAGACAACAGAATGTGAATTTCAACATTAAATAATAGTACTTACTATTTTCTTACTACAGTGTATGATGTTTGGTTGAAAGTTTGAGTGGATTTTGTATTGTTAGGTCCCAGTGAGCAGAAAGGAGCTCATTGGGTTCACCGTCCCACTAGTGTCAGATTTGCTGTAACCTGAGCAGACTGCTTTCTAGTGTCTCTGCTCTGAATGAATACAGCTCCTCTACTGTGTACAGCCAGGCTTTCATTCAGCCCACACTGTTACAGGTCCATCACTGCTGCTCTATGCAGTAAACAGAAACATCATTATTGGCTCAATTGAGTGTCTCTCTCTTTCTCTCTCTGGTTGTAGAAGGAGCCATATTCTTGAGACCAGACCTAACCCTAACCCCAATGTACTTCTATGGGGTATTAACTGCTAACATATAACATATTTAGATCACCATGTTACCTTCGCTGAACACAACATATTAAGTTTGACACTCTGAGACTCCCCTCCATTTGCTCTCTGTGTTAAGTCACTCCCCACTCAGAGCGCTATCACAGCATAATGAGTGTGCATCCCACTAATCAAACTACTGTGCATCACATCAGGTTAGTCAAGTTGCTGTGTAGTTTCGTATCACGTTTTTGTATATTTATGGAGAATTGTTGTGTGGAAGCATGGATGACATGGGCTTGTGGTATATAGTATATTAGTCACAAGGTCTATTATCCCATTATATGTATCCAGCCACACTGAGGGAAACAATAGTCATTTGGCCTCACTTTTTGGTGCAATAAAAAAAGCTTTTATTTTAGTCCATAATTGGCTAAAAAGTTACACAGTGGGATTTTAAGATAGATTTAGTTAGGAATGTGTGAATGTTTTGGGTATTACCGGTAGTTAATCTCTGGGTACTAGAAAACATCTAAAGTAGACAGATTTATACAGGTTTTATTTTCCACCATTGTGCCACAGTGGCTTTCTGAAGGGGAATTCTAATGCTTTCTGAGGTCGTTTTCACACTGCCACTAGTTAGGTCAACATTCTAGACCACAGTAAAACAGCCAGTCCGAGAGCACTTGAAACAGGAGGTCTCGGAGCGGCTCTACTCACACTCTGGAGTGGGGCGAGTGTGGAATTGGGTAAAAAGTTCTCTGATCACGTATATTTGTATGAATAGGCACTGCAGAGCTGCTGTTTGACATGTTCGCCTGACGAGGCAGTCTGGATCAACTTAATATTAGCGGCATGTCTCCTCTTGACTCTGTCTCCGCAGGTGTGTCGTTTTCTCCATTGTCACCGGCTCACATAGTCCTCACTGTATATTTAATCACAACTGAAAAAAAGACCACTGCGTATAGCACCAGGGAAGTGAGTGTGTGCATGCGTATTCACGGGGCTCTGTCTGCTTGAAGCGTGTTGTCATAAAAATAAGTTTGGCGATCAGCTGATGGCCTCTCACGTGGCTTATGGTGCGTGTTCGGAGCGAATGATGTGCGGTGCATGTGAACAAGACCGACCCAAAAGTAAACAGAGCTAAATCTAGTGAGCACTGGGGACAGTCCTCAGAGTGCACAAACATGTGTGAACACAGCCTGAGACTAGTCCCCGGCTGAACACTGCATTTAATGTACTAAACTACCGCTTAAATATATAATAATACATTGTAGCTAAAAAAAAAGCATATTTTGGATTGACAACTGAGATAAAGTTTTAATTACTTGGCCAAATCCCAGGTGTGTCCCCCAGCCTCTGCACAGTCCGGCTTAGCTCTTGGAGGCCTGGGAAGCTCCGGTTCCCACTGATGGACAGGAGGCTCTGCGCGTCCACAAACAGGCGGGACAATCTGCACACAAAAGACACATATCCTTATGCTGTACTTACACTGTTACCTCTGTAGAACAAAAGATATCTCTGATATGTCAAGCCTTACATCTTATTGTGACTGCTTTTGTCCAGTCCTAGCTGCAGCCGCTGAACATAGTGGAGGTTTGGTGTCATTAGCTCAACTCAGTCACATCCAGAGCCAAAAAACGAAATTATTTTTAAAAAGCTGGGGACAATTTCTAAATTGACAATAGCTACATGGTTAAGTTGGTAAAGTTTGGGTTAGGGGTTGATGATCAAGTATTAAACCCAACCCAATCCAAGCTACCATCGGCTGCAATATTCTTATGATATAATTCCTCTTAATTTCCAAATATTAATATTGCCAAAGAAGTAAATTGCTTAAAGAGGGGGTAATTTACTTCTATTGGGTATTAACAGCTAAAACATAACATATTTAGATCACCATGTTACCTTTTTATTGTTTTGAAAATGCTATATTCACAGCAAACAACATATAAGTTTCACTTTAGTTTTTGACGCTCTGAGTCGTCCCTCCCATTGCTCTCCATGCTAAGTCACCCTCCCCTTCAGAGCACTATCACAACACAATCAGCATGCATCCAGCTAATGAAACTACAGCACATCACATCAGGTTTGTCAAGTTGTTCTGTACGGTTTTGAGCGTCGGAGAAAATCTTACAGCTAACCATATGGGGTTTGAATAGGCCCCGGGAGAGATTGCTAAAATACTCAAACATGCGTTGATGACAAAACCTCTAAATTTTACATAATACCCCTTGTTAAACAAATCATATATTAATATCAATTTATAACATACATCAAATATAATCTATAATGTGATTATAAACTGGGCCACCAACCAGAGAGTAGCCAATTTAAGTCCTTGCAGAGCACAAACTGTGTTCCTGTGCAAGACTTCAATGACTCCAGTCACAAATATGCCACAGGAAGGATTTCTAACCAAATGTCTAATTCATTGTGGCAACTTCTGATCAATAAAATTAATTTTATTAATGTAAGAATTGATAAAATTAACAGATCAGTATTTGTCAAAATTAACAGAAATTGGCTAAATTAAAATATGTATAGAATTATACTCATTTTTTGCTGTAAAGAAACTACAGACCATAAACACCATTACAGGCCCTGTACCTGATTTTTTTTCCATGTGTATTTCAGCTAAATTTGTCTTGCCCCAGTACAGACATATTGTATAAACAGCTCTTGAGATCAAAATAAGTCTGCTGCGTACTATCTGCATCTAATTAGAAAGCACTTTATTGTCCGATATTTAGGAAGTGCGGGTTAGCATGCTAGTTGTTGTTAACTTTACCATCACTGCAAAACTCCACTCTGGTCTCTGATTAAAGTTGTGAAAAGTGACTATAAACTCATGTCGGTGAATAATTATGATGCTCAGACTACATAAGGTAAGTGAGGAATAATTTTTAAACAATGCAAACCATTTAAAATGAACTAGTCCTGTTTTTCATGCTTTTAAGACAGTAAAACTCAGGTACAGCGCCGTTAAAAACAGTAAACCACCAAATGTAAATTACATACATGGAGTTGTTGAAGTTGCCCACTTGTCCAGGCGTCTCTCCAGCCGTGGGGCTGTGGAAACATGGGTTATTGATGTTGCAGATGATGCCTTGGATC
>KN473693.1:0-19505 GCA_000787095.1 Periophthalmodon schlosseri
CCCTCTTGTTCACCGGGGTGAACGCCAACTCAAGACGGCTGAGCTGTGGGGCAATAAGCAAGCCCACACCAGCTCGCCGCCTCTCCCCGCGACCAACGCCAGAGAAAAGGGGAGTCCAGCTCCTCTCAAGGAGTTGGGTTCCAGAGCCCAAGCAGTGCGTGGAGGTGATGCCGACTATATCTAGCAGGTAACACTCAACCTCCCGCACAAGCTCAGGCTCCTCCCCCCCCACGAGGTGACATTCCATGTTCCCAGAGCCAGTCTCCATGTCCAGAGAGCCTTCGCCTGCTGCAGATCTCTCTGCACCAGCCTTTCATGGATCCTCCCATAGGTGCTGTGTCCATGGGAGGACGGCCCAACATCGCTCCTTCGGGCTGAACCTGGCCAAGCCCCTCCACCACATTAAGGTGGCAGTTCAGGGAGGGGCATTTAAGTTGCCATTACTGTAAATATGGCAGTATATCACATGATCAAGTCAGCATCTGGTGAGAAACTATTATTTCATGTTTATATCTGTTTTTTGCAATCTTAATGATGATTTATCTGAGAAATGTCACACGCGCCGCTACTGGCGTATTGCTGGTCCTCCATTGACTGCGTGGAGACGTACCCAGTTCCAACCCTCGCAAGCTCATTGTTGTGCCGCTGTTGATCTGCGTTGATGCTACTTTAGCACCGGTGTTTTTATCGTTGTCCCGTGCCTCCTGGCGGCGCAGGCCTCTTTGGGTGTGTCTTGCTAGACCTGTGTCACATCCAAAAGTGGCCTGGGCCGTTTGTATTCGCAACGCTCCCTGGCTGGGGTTGCTCCCTCCCCAACTGCGCCACGCCAAGGCGGCCCCAAGCAAACCGTGCCAGTTGGAAATTAGGCTTATTTTCATTAGTGATGGGACTTTCGGCTCTTTCATGGGATCCAAATCTTTTGGATCCGTTTATTTCAAAGAGCCGTTCAAAAGACTCTTTTACTATTTATTTATATGACAGAAGCCAGTGTGATATCTCACTTTAGTTTTAGTTTAGTTTTAGTGAGAGTGTATTTACCCTTTCATATTATGCATAATCTAAATACTATGTTGTACAACAATAATAATAATTTTAAAAGTAACTTTTAATATGATACCAAACACGTTTTCTGTGCACAAAGCTCTCATTATGTTGCTTCTGTGCTGATTCTTGTGTCGGTTCAGTATTAATCAGTATAAAAATGCATACAAATTGGAAAGAAAAATATTCAGTTCTTCAAAAAATGTATCCGGATCCAACCATTATCCAAGGAACTATTCAAAAGAGCCAACTCGTTCACCAACATCACATCACTTTTGTTCCCCTGATATCCAAGACAAATTTATCCATTTGGAGACAATAAAGGCTTATCTTAGCTTTAAGTTATCAGTAAAAGTGTGTTTTTTACAAACTGAAGATCTAGAATGTGCAACTTGCTGAGGGCCACTGAGTTCCTTTTTCCTGTGCCTTTTAAAGTGCATTATTTCTGAGTTACATATGGCTCCATAAAACAGTGCGTCTGTTCTTTATGCTAATTGTATGACGGATTTATTGAAATGGCCGCAATGCACCACTCATAGTTTGCATCAGATTTGCACTTTAATAGAAGCCTGTGTAGTTCTAATTTGGTAATCCAAGCAGCAGTGGTGTGAACATAGATATACTAGAGCTGGCGATAATGAAGTGGTTCATTAACAAAGTGTTGGTAGAAATCAAATTAATTGTAATGGTGAGGGACCAGTCTTAAATTAAAATGGGATCTGATACAATTTTGAGGTGTTTTGAGTACTTATTTTACCTATATTTTAAAACCGCTACCTAATTTTTACTGTCTTAAACAGATGAAAAACAGAACTAGTGCATTTTAAACGGTTGCAGAGGTCCCAAAGTTATTCCTCATTTACCTTTTACATTCCGAACATCGTAATTATTCACTGCGATGAGTTAAGAAGAGATTTTCCAGACCAGTGCCATGACAGTAAAGCTAACAACAACTAGCATGCTAACGTGAACCTCCTGATTATTGGACAATTACATGCTTTGTAATTAGGACTTAATAGTACACAGCTGACTTATTTAGACCACAAGAGCTGCCAGTACAATATATCTGTGCTGGGGCAAGACACATTTTGCTCAAATGCAACAGCGCACTTCCTGATTTATGGAGGATAAAGCGCTTTATAATTAGATGCAGACAGAACACAGGGGTCTCATTTTGACCCTAAGAGCTGGTTTTATAATATCTATCTGTATATCTTTTACAATATATCTGTACTGGGGTAAGACTAATTTTACTTCATTACATAAAAAAGTCTAACCCCCTTAATTTTGCTTTTAAAACTGTCACAATTATTAATATTAGTTTGTTGTTGACACAGTTATGAGTGACCAGTAATATAGCAGATTGAAAATAAGAATTTCTGCACAAATAATTGAAACAGAAATCAGGAGCAGTCAAATTGTTGAGAAATAGTCGACTTTGTGGCAGAAAAAGAAAAGACTTGTTTTACTTTGTGAGCTGCACTCACCAGGGTAACAGGACGTCACTTTGCATTCAGTCTGACACAGCCCTCACTTATGGGGCTCTCAGATTGGAAAAAAGCCATTCTTATACTCCTTTGTTCTTTTGGCAGTTCAATTTTGAGATCAGCTGGTGCCATTGAAGACGTCTCTGCAGGCTGGATAGAGTGACTAGTTTCTTCAATTTCACAATATATTGGTATATATATTTAAAGAGTGGGTATTTTACTTCTATGGGGTATTAACTGCTAACACATAGCATATTTAGATCAGCATGTTACCTTTTATTGTTTTGAAAATGCTATATTCGCCAAAACCAACTATTAACATGTTTTACAATTTTGACATCGTTTTTGCACTATGAGTCTCCCCTCCCTTTGCTCCCCACACTAAGTCACTCCCCTTTCAGAGCGCTGTCACAACACAATTGGCGTGCATCACACTATTGTAACTACAGTACATCGTATCATGTTTTTGTACATTTATGGAGAATAGTTGTGAGGTAGCATGGATGATGTAGGCTTGTGAGGTAAGTTTATTTGTATAGCACAATTCGTACACAAAGTAATTCAAAGTGCTTTACAGAATAAGAGAGAAAATCGCAATACAAACTAATCAAAACATACATAATCATAAAATTAACATTAAAAGAGAAGAGTGCAGAATAAAAATTTTAGAGCTAACCATAAGAAGGACTTGAATAGGGCCTGGGAGAGATCGCTAGATTACTCAAACATGCATGGATGACTTATAGTACATAATACCCCCTCTTTGAAAATTAATTATAACTTCTAGCAGCTTTGCACAGTTAATCCAGTTATATTTATTGGTTTGTTGTTTAACATAAAACGGAAGTTATTTAGTCCATTCTCCTGCCAAATTAACATGTAAAGCAACAAGAACATGAAATGGTCTACAAAGAGTCCTCATGGATTTGTGGAATATTCTCAAAAAGGCTTTGAGGTATGTGCTTATCTTCTCAATTCATGCCTCATTTAATACAGTTTTACCATAAATTTACATGGGCATGGCCTTGTTGTTTCAATACAGCTCAATTTTATTTATATAGCACATTTAAAAAACAACTTAAGCTGCCCGAAGTGCTTCACAGAAACAACAGCAAACAAATACCGATATACATAAAATACGACATATAGGCAAGGAACAATTAAACAATAACACACCAAGATATCCTGCCTAGCTAGAAACAAATGCCAGACAGAAGAGGTGGGTTTTTAGTCTGCGCTACAGACTGAGAGGATGGGCTTGCAGACTCTTGAAAGAAATGTAGAATTTATAGATAGATCACATGATTTTCTGTTCTTAAAAAGGGGGTGTTATGCAAAATCGACTTTTTGGAGCTTTCTACCATGTTAGAACATCGTCCCCTCATCAAAAACAAGAGGGTTTATATGTCATTACTAAAACCATTACTCAAAAAGACAAACTTAGACCCAACAGACCCCAAAAATTACAGGTCTATCTCTAAACTCCCATTCTTGTCCAGAATCATAGAGAAGGTGGTCTTGGAACAATTGTCATGCTTTCTAGAACACTGTACCATTCTTGACACTTTCCAGTCTGGTTTCTGTAATCATCACTTGACGTAAACAGCTTTGTTGAATCAAGTGTCATTATGATGTCTGCTGATTCTGGGAAATGCTCTGTTCTAGTCCTGTTAGACCTGTTCTCAGCCTTTGATACTGTTGATCATCATATCTTGTTAGATTGAAGGACTTGGTTGGTCTGTCAGGGTCAGTTCTGCAGTGGTTTTCCTCCTACTTATCTGGTTGGAGCTTCAGTGTAGCAGCAAACCAAATAATGTCTGAGTAAGCTGATTTGTCGTGTTGAGTTCCTCAGGGCTCCGTTTTGGGTCCTGTTCTATTTTTGCATTTTGTAATCCCTTTAGGAAAGCTCATCCAAGAGGTTAGTGATGTTTCTTATCATCTATTTGCTGACGATCTTCAGCTATATTGCTCTTTTAAGCCTTCTGAGATACAAAAACTAAACTCCTTAGTCGATTGCTTAGGGAAAATAAAACAATGGCTAAGCAACAACTCTCTGCAGCTTAAGGCAAAGAAAAATAAAACATACATTATTGCCCCGGATGACCTCAAAGCTCTTCAATGGCTGCCGGTTTCCTACTGGAGACAATTAAAAATGTTGGTGCTGACTTTCAGGCATGGTCAGGCTCTTTCCTACATCAGCGATCTGATCCGACCGTATGCCCCCTCTCACTCTTTGAGATCTCTGGATCAAGAACCTGCTGATGGTTTCTCGCACTCATTTTTGGACCAGAGGAGATCACTCCTTCTAGGCTGTTGCTCCCAGACTCTAGAACGACCTCCCGCTTTCCTTGTGTTCCCTAGAGTTTGTTGATGCCTTCAAAAGCCAACTCAAAATACACTTGTTTGGTCAAGTGTTTTAAGAGGCAAAATACCCTCTTGGTCGACCTGTGATCCTAAAAGACCATGCAACTTCAAAACACGCAAAGTGCAGACTGTTCTGCATCTAATCGGACATTGTGGGAGGCTGTGGTTTCACTCAACGCTTCACCTGGAAAGTGCAGACAAGATGTACAATTGTCTTAATATGGTATGTCCGATGGACAAAAGCAGAGAGAAGATACCTGGTCACCACCTCAGCGACCTACGACAGGATGCTGGCAACTATAAAGAAGAACTGCTTCACAGCAAAAAAACTTTCCTGGACTCACCTCCTTGAGCTCACCCGCCTTAGAACCTCCCTCTGGAGACTCACGCTCCTAGGTCATCACCTGTTAAGAGACTGCCACCCACATGCTTTGCCCTGGTAAGATTGAGGGATCTTGATGTTTTAAGATTGGGGGCCTGGGCCAGAGGTGCATCTCCAATAACACAGACTTTGGTTATTTGAAGTCGATGTTTGGACGCTTTCTTTAAATGAGGGGATAAACTCCAAAAACATGACTTTTGATATCAAGAGAGATGATTGGAGCCCTCACGTTCTTTTGATGACTCGGGATACCCTAATAACTTCTTAGTTTAGTGTAGATTGCGGGGCTAGAGCTTGCAGCATGCAGAGATTACTTTCTGTAATCTGTAGATCTACAAACTGTAAACCTTTTTCTTTGTACACAATAAATCTTTAAAAGAGGTTTTTGTGTATTCTGTCCTGCCTCTCCTTGGTACAATATTCCCAGATTTAAAGAAGTACCTTTAATGTGCTTATTCTCTGAACTGGGTGAACTGGAATGTGTGGTGAGTTATAAAAATATTCTAAGGAGTTACCTTAGGACTTATCTGCTCCAAACCCACCTGGAAGAGGGAGACCAGACCGTCTGGGTAAGTCCTCTGACATCCATATCACTGTTTAAAGTGAGAGGAGACACATACACAGGGGCCCTTAGAAAACGTTCAGCTAAGGGGACTGGTTCGCTGTTGATACTCTATCAGGAAAAAGAGTCTAATTCCACTTAAGCCCTATTCAAATGGGATTAGTTTTACCTAGGGACCTCGGGTAAATTAGACTCCATTAGTTTCCCTTGATTTCCTTTGGAGTAGATCGGTAAGGTCCAAGAATCTCTCCACTGTCTAAAGCGAACTGTACCGCCCCATTAGAGGGGTCCAAAGCGGAGTAGCTACCAGAGGGGCCTGGATCACTTTGGCATGGCAGGCTTTAGGAGGAGCCAAGTAAAGCAAGATGATTGGAAAAGGAGAATGCACATTTGGGTGAAAACAAGAAGGCAAAAAGCAGATATAAACAGAAAATAGTCATTTCTTATCAAACACTGACTTGATCTTGTGATTAACCGCCATATTTCCGGTGATGGACACTTATACATTTAAGCAACATGCTTTGCAAAACAAAGCTAGCACTTTGGCAAGTTTTTTTCCTGTTTATCAATGCACAGCACATCAGCAGCAAAAAACACTTTATTTCGCCCTCATGATTAAAAGTATTATTCAGGTATGATTTAGATTTTATTTATTAAGAAAACATTAGCTATGTTCAAATGACATCAGTTACTTGTGGAGCAGAGCCCTGTCCCTGGACCTGGAGCCTTGCTCAGGGCATGGAAACGCAACTCGGCCGGAGGGAGCCGCACCTAAGAGACCTGCTCTAAGGCGGCCCCAAGCAAACTGTGGCAATGGAAAAGAGGCCATTGTAATAATTACGCCTAACTTTGACAATGTTTAATTCCAGGCTCAGAATGGTTCTGTTTAGTTGTGCATATGACTGCACTCTTGTATAATGATTATTTATGTTTTTATTTGTTCGTATTGTGATTTTAATGTTTTTCTTATTCTGTAAAGCGCTTTGAATTACTTTGTGTATGAATTGTGCTGTACAACTAAACTTGCCTTGCTTTGACTTATGAATGTTGTTTGCTTTTCTAGCCCCGTGCAAATCATCCATGCCTGTGAAAATGTCTGTAAAAATTAACCAGAATTTTACCTACTGCAATTCTGCAAACTCCTCAGATAATTCTAGTCCTGTGCGAATGCTCCTATCTGTGATTTGGGCTGAACTGAAGCTGGTTTTGCTTCAAAATGCCTCTACGGTCCATTTTAGATCCAGATTCAAATTTAAATAATAATATTCATTTGCCATGGACCATTCTCCAGTTCAATTATTGGTTTTCTTACAATTATAAAATAAAAAACATGAAAACAAACATGATCCAAAGTACAACCTCTCAACATGCAGCCTCTATGGAAAAGTTTGGGTGCTTTTGGTGCAAAGTTTTGGTGGAGGGGCTGTTTCAGCGCGAATGGAATAGAAGAGTGTTATGTCATTAAAAAAATATGATTGCGTTGTTCATTGCGTTGGTCATTCTGATTGCCGATCGCATCAACGTTGTAATGAACAAAGTTTGCTGCTACAGAACAGGTGCATAGTGGTACAATTAAAATGGAAGCAACACTAGACATGAATGAATGATTTTTTTTTTTTTCTGGAATGGCTTTCAGATGACATCACAACACTCTAGTCCAACAATATTTAATACAGAAGGGGGGCAGACAAAATGAATATTGTTAAAATGCTGCTTTTTGTTGTAAACAGTGCGTTCTTGGGTCTAGTCTCTAATAGTGTGGCATTCGTGAACAAGTTGGCTCTTTTGAACGATTCCTTTACGTGAACAACAGGAACCGGATCTCGTCTAATTTTTACGCATTTTTATCCTGATTAACACTGAATGAACACAATAATCAGCACAGAAGCAGAGCAGGCAACACCAGTGAGAGCTTTGTGCACAAAACAGGTTTGACATCATAATAGCAGTTCAAATTACTATTATTATAGTGCAACGCTTTATTTAGATTTTTATCATTTTAAAAGGTAAACACACGCCTACTCTCAGTTTCAACTATTTTAAACAAATCTGAGCCTTGGTCATTTCTTTATGATTAGTTTGTAGATAAAATGAGTTCTCACATTGGCTTCTGTCATATAAATAAATAGTAAAAGAGCCAGTCTTTTGAATGGCTCTTTGAAATGAATGGATCCAAAAATTCGGATCTCATAAAAGAGCCAAAAGTTCCATCACAAGTCTCTAATAGAAATGATCAGGTTCAATATTTGTTATTTCATGGCAAAGTACAATGTAAACAATAGCCCCCCATCTGTCAGTATGACGTCACACATTATAGAATTTGAAAACCACCAATAAAATCCGTAAAAACAAGTTGATTACTGACATTGCTTACCCCATGCAAATAGGACTTTAGATTGCATTTGAAATTCTACTTGGAATGCATTTTGATTCTATTTCCTATTTAATAATTATGTTGTTGATATATATTTTATGATTTATTTGTAATAGGTCCATTTGACGATGCTTTGCACTATTTTCGCATCCTAGCAATTCTTTTACCACACTCCATAAAATTGTTTCTTCTTCTTCTAATGCTAGACAGTCTTATGGCATAGACAGTAAAACGCAAACATAAGCCAAACTGCACCAAAACACTATCACGCCGTATTATATTTTACAGGTCATGTGGAATGAGATGGGTATCCACAGCTCCCATTATTTACCCATATAAAACCATGCAATATGGAGCTTACAGAAAATATATCCACCCTCCCACGCACGCACTAACCTTCTGTAAGGGGAGGAACAAATCCATACCGTGATCTCAATAAAACTCCAAATGAAAAAGCCATTGTCGTAAAGTAACGCGGAATTATTACAGTATGGTAGAGATACGGTATTCCTCTGTAATCTTAACCATAAAAAACGCTAGCATGCTGTTTTCTACCACAGAGCAATCACCCCTGTTTATCACTGCATATTTAGCACCTTGTAAATACCTGGCTATTCCCAATATATATACGTCCCTACCATCTGCGCAGTTTGCGAGGTGTGAAAACGCCGGTCAACCGTGCAGCTTCATTCTAGTCCGTGTTGTTTAGGCTTAAAAAACACTTTATCATTTCCTCCTCATTGACTGCTGTACTCCGCAGCACAATAAATGACTCCTCAAGGTTGGTATTTTTATTGTGGTGTAGTCGTTATAGTTATACGTATAAGAGACACATGTTATTATTATTGGAGGATGTTTTCACTACTTTTGAACAAAACTGTAATGGTTAAATTTTAAATAGTGCTTTTCCACCTTCAGGCACTCAAAGCGCTTTACATCAAGGAACCACTCACCCATTCGTGAGGTGGGTTAAGTGTCTTGCCCAAGGACACAACGACAGTATTCATCTGCGGGATGCTGTCAGATGGTCAGTGGATCTGGTCGCTCTACAAATGATGTTTATGTTGAAACCGGGATTCGAACCGCCAATCTTCGGATCAGTGGACAAACGCTGTACCAACTGAGCCACTGTCACGTAATAGTATGTTTTGTTAGCCTCATTACATAATTGCCTAAGTCACTTGTCAAGACTTTCAGGAAAATGAAAAAAAATAAATCATTTGTAGAACGGCCAGATCCACAGACCCATATATTTATTATTAAAGAGGGGGTATATTTTACTTCTATGGGGTATTAACTGCTAACACAAAACATATTTAGAAAATGGAAATTTGAGGAACACTGAAATAAAATGTTTTACTGTCATGGAGAACTGACAGAGAACAAAAAAAATGACTTATTTAAATTTACTGTGATAATGTCATAATTCATGGCATCCCTGGCACTGGCATTGGTTCACTACACTTTAACACAGCAATGTGATGAATAAGGTAAAACAAAGTAATTCAAATAATAACCCCTAACCTGTCAAGCTTACAGTCAGTCCCAAAATCTGCAGCATGTCTTTTAACCAGCACACGTCGTAGAGAACACATCACATCTATTTTATCCTTGTTGCACTGGCTCCCCATTCATTTTAGAGTTGATTCTAAAATGGAGTGGCTCCCATATACATCTCAGACCATTGTTCCTCACACTCCTTCGTGTGCTCTGAGGTTTGAGGGCCAGCTCCAGCTTGTCGCCCCCAAAAACAAGTCTCAAAAGCTGGGGGCAGGCCTTTTCTGTGGTCGGCTCTCCCCGCTCACATTAAGACCGCCCCTTCAGCTGATACTTTTAAGTCTTGTTTAAAACACACTTTTTCTCACTGGCTTTTAACCCAGCATGAAAACTGTGGTCCTCTGACTGTCTTTTATTGATTTCATTTTCTATTACAAATGTTTGTATTTGTATTGACTTGCTTATTTATTTTTATGATATATTTTATGCAATGTGTTAATTTATATTGTGCCTACTCTGTGCAGCACTTTGGAGACTCTGTGTTGGTAAAATGTGCTATACAAATAACTTTGAATTGGATTGGATAATAGACTGAATCCATGTTTACACCACTGAAGATTGAAGTCATCTGAACTAACTTTACCAGGCAAATTGTAGATAAAACCAGATATTTCACTTGGAGACAGCAGATACACGGTTTTTATGGGGTCTGCAATGTGTTTCTATGGCGACAACCTCCTAAGTCAAGAAGATGACTTAGGAAGAAAGTGTTTTTTGTCTGCAAAAGTCTTTCTGATTGACCAAGGACGGAGCCAATCATACCTACAGATGTAACAGGGTCTGGAGAGTATCCATCCATCCATTTTCTTCCTCTTATCCGGGGCCGGGTTGCGGAGGCAGCAGTCTAAGCAGGGACTCCCAGACTTCCCTCACTCCAGACACATCCTCCAGCTCCTCTGGTGGGACCCCAAGGCGTTCCGAGTCCAGCCGAGAGACACAGTCCTTCCAGTGTGTCCTGGGTCTTCCCCGGAGCCTCCTTCCGGTGGGACATGCCTGGAACACCTCATCACTGCGGATGCTGCACCGATCCACCTGTCAATCTCACTCTCCATCCTTCCCTCACTTGTGAACAAGACCCTGAGATACTTGAACTCCTCTACTTGAGGCAAGGACTCACCAGCCACCCGGAGAGGGCAAACCATCTTTTTCTGGTTGAGAACTCTGGCCTCGGATTTGGAGGAGCTGACTCTCATCCCAGCCACTCGGCTGCAAACCGCCCCAGTGCCTGCTGCAGGTCCTGGCTCGAAGAGGCCATCAGGACAACATCATCTGCAAACAGCAGAGATGAGATCCTGTGGTTCCCGAACCGGACCCCCTCCAGCCCCTGGCTGCGCCTAGAAATTCTGTCCATAAATACAATGAACAGAACCGGTGACAAAGGGCAGCCCTGGCGGAGTCCAGCATGCACTGGGATCAGGTCTGACTTACTGCTGGCAATGCGAACACAGCTCCTGCTCCTGTCATACAGGGACCCGACAGCCCTTAGCAAAGGGCCCCGGACCCCATACTCCCAGAACACCCCCCAAAGGACACCATAAGGGACACGGTCGAATGCCTTCTCCAGATCCACAAAACACATGTGGACTGGTTGGGCAAACTCCCATGAACCCTCGAGGACCCAATGAAGAGTATAGAGCTGGTCCAATGTTCCACGACCAGGACGAAAACCACATTGCTCTTCCTGAATCTGAGGTTTGACTATTGGTTGGATTCTCCTCTCCAGTACCCTGGAATAGACCTTACCGGGAAGGCTGAGGAGTGTGATTCCACTGTAATTGGAAAACACCCTCCAGTCACCATTCTTAAACAGAGGGACCACCACCCTGGTCTGCCAATCCAGTGGTACTGTCCCCGACCGCCACACGATGTTGCAGAGACGTGTCAGCCAAGACAGCCCCACAACATTCAGAGACTTGAGCTACTCGGGACGGATCTCGTCCACCCCCGGAGCCTTGCCACCGAGGAGCTTGCCAATCACCTCAGTGACTTCAGCCAGGGTGATGGACGAGTCCGCCTCCGAGTCTCCATTCTCTGCTTCCTCCTTGGAAGACGTGATGGTGGGATTGAGAAGATGTTGTTGGAAGTATTCCTTCCGACAACGTCCCCAGTCGAGGTCAGCAGCTCTCCGCCCACATTGTAAACAGTGTTGGTGAAGCACTGCTTTCCCCTCCTGAGGCGTCGGACTGTTTGCCAGAATCTCTTTGAGGCCATCCAATAGTCCTGCTCCATGGCCTCCCCGTACTCCTCCCAACCCCGAGTTTTTGCTTCTGCGGCCGCACGAGCCACAGCACGCTTGGTCCACTGGTACTCATCAGCTGCCTCAGGAGTCCGAACAAGCCAACAAGGCTCGATAGGGCCCCTTCATCAGCCTGACGGCATCCCTTACTTCCATTGTCCACCACCGGGTTCGGGGGTTGCCGCTGTGACAAGCACCGCAGACCTTATGACCACAGCTTTTTCAAAATGACAATTAGCAGTATGACTGTGAAAATCCAAGTTGTACAGGTGGGATCCATAGCAAATATTAGCTGTGTGGCTATTGTACCATAACAGTGACAGATTACAGTAAAAGCAATTTAAAGGCCGGCTGCCATACAAGCATTTATTTCATTACAGTTTTTCTTTTTTTTATTGCTGAAAAAGTATATTGTAAAACATGCATCTTTACAGTGAGAGGCTTGCCTTTGTACAGGCCTGAACGGTAACTTGGCCTGCTTATCTCCACGGAGATGTTGCTGCTTTTGTGGAAAGCTAAATAAAAAAAAATCTATTGTATTTTGGCTGCAAAAGTCATCATTGTTGTATAGTTGTCTTTTTGAGTTATATTGTGAGTTCTATTATTTCTCTTGAAAAGTAGGTGCACTGTACTTTTAATGTTCCACAGGATGGCTTTAAAGAGGAACTAAACACTAAATCAACTTTATTTTAGCTACTGAACTGTGTATATGGTGTTTTAATAGGATTGTGTACAGTTTCTAGTGCTTTTTGTAATTTTAGTGCAAACTAGGTAAATTTGCAGCTTACTGTTCTGGCTCCAGTGGCCACTACAATTTTAAGCGCTTGGTGACATCACGCGAGACTGCTCTGATTACAGCCAGGTGTTTCTGATTTCAAACACCTGACTGCTGTTAGACCAATCACAGTGTTTCTTATACCTTCAGACCCCACCCCTCCTTTCCCCTCACTTTCTTCCTTAGTCCTCCAGGTACAGTCCAGTTTAGCAGATCTATTTGCAGTGTGGTTGTGGGTGGAGCTTAGGCGTTTAGTCCCACTTTAAGCATTGAACTGACAAATCTATAGATGGTGTAAGGCCAAAAAAACCACAAATGATTTTCACAATATCAATTACATGGAGAGAATAAACTGAAAGAATGTGTGAGTGAACAAAAAAATACTACTTCATTAGAACATAGTTACAAGCTCATTAAAGTCAATTTTGCATAATACGTCTCGGATAAGGTAAAGCGTACAGGAGAGACAGGTGGGAGCAGTTGTTGGATAAGAGGCCGGTGGAGACCTGCGTGAAGAGGGTAATTAGAGTCATTAAACAACCATACATCCACAGCCAGGCTCGTTATTGTCAGAAGAGTGAGTGCCTCTGTCTGTGTGCTGTAAAAATGTATTTTATACTAATACATCCAACAACAACCAAAACACGCTTCAACAAAAGAGGGAGGTGTGTGAAATAGTTAACTGAATACATACTTTGTTGTGCTTATAGGGGTAGTTGATCTGGTAAATAAATGTAATTTTTCTTTCTCATCTATGAAAAAAGATATGGCTCTTAAAGGTCCTAACACAAAATGAATTCTTGTGAGCTTTAAGACATGTTATAATGCTGTTACCTCATCAAAAACATACCTGGAGTTGTGTTTTGTTTCATTCACACATGTTTGAGGTAACCCTTTATTATTAGTCTGTCTATATCTCCAAAGCTCAAAATGCTCTTTTCCACTTGTGATGTCATGAAGAGGTAGTTTTAATGTTAACAGCTAACTTTTTACCTTTAGTTCAGTGGAGACTGCAGGGCTGAAATCATCCAAATGATTCTAGTGAAGGTGTATGGAGTTTAAAAACACACACACAAATATTCACACCTCTCCAAACGAGTTGGTGTATTCGCTCATTTGTTCAGGAATGGTCCAAGACACGTGTGGACTGCCATCCAGAAGACATTTTTAATCTGACTGAAAATGACCTCTAGATGGCAGTTAAAATGTCTCCATTTCAAAAACACTGACCTTTGAAATCTTCTTCAAACAGCATTCTCTCACTGCCACAAGATTGGCTGATACACCTTGTCAATCAAAATGAGTACCCCATTGGTTCTCAACCTTTATCTTTATTTATCCTGTTCATAAGCTGCACAGTACATGATAATAATAGTGCTGTAGCCCTTTATTTTATTATACTTGCACAGTGTTGTGTTATTGTGATTTTTGAGTGCCCATTTCTGTTCTCTAGCTGTCGTTGAACTGTGCCTTGCAACACTGAAATTTCCCCATTGTGGGACAAATAAAGGTTCTCTTAACCTTTCCAAATAATTTGTAAGATTTTATTTTATAGTACATGCAAATTATACTTTTGAAGACCTAAGCCTCAGGTGAGTGCCCCTGCATTGATATTGTACATTTTATAACATCATGTGCTGCCTCTGTTTCCTACTTCTGCTGGCAGAAGTAGGAATGAATCATGAAAAACAATAAAAAGCAGCCATTTAGCAATGTCACCAGAATGCTAGCAAGAGATTTGAGGAGGCTATTTCATTGCTAATTTCTAGTCTAGTAAAGCTGTATGGACATGAAGAAGACAGGTGCTTTCCTAGAAAGGGAAGGAACCAGCTAAAACACGCTGTAGCTCGCTCATTATCACCGGGTTAGGGGGAAAGTGCCTTCTTGGCCGCAGCCAGATGACGATGGCGCTGCCATGTCACGCTAATGTGCCATCCAATGCATTCCAATGGCACAGTCGTCGCAGTAATAGAGTGTCCATGCTAACAGGCCCGCGTATGTGGCAGCTCCCTTATGCAAACAAATGGCCAGGGCTGGCAGGTGCAGTGGAGGGTGGCGCCTGTATCGCGTCGCATCAGAGCCTCCGTGATGGCCAAAGCACATACTGTGGAGGGGGAGTGGGGAGAAAGTGTTTCCATTTAGTTTTAGACATAGCAGCTTGGGCCCTGCTTGTGACCATCCATGCAATAGTGTTGTAAGTTTGATATAATATAAATAAAGAGGTGATATAATTATATGAACATGACCTGTCTGTGTCCCCAGATACAAGCCAGATCTGGTCAAATCACTTAAACTGATATTAATTGTAATGCTGATTTATTTGTTATTACAAAAACATTTGACATGACGGCCAAACTGTTTGTGTTATAATTTTGGGTTTTGATTCTCCAGACGATTATCCAATGAGAAAGTAGAATTAGCCTCACATTAGTCTCCATTTGGGTTGCCAGTTTCAATGCTGAAATCCAGTTGGTTTAAACCTAAAAGGACTCTCTGATTTGAATAGAATATCTCTGGTCAGCACGCCCTCCGTCGGGGTCTCAAGCCCGGCCAAAAGATTAGCTTTTTTCAGTGATGCATGTGAAACTAAGGAGCTCATTGGTCATTTACAAATTAAATCAAATTTATCTCACCTCAGATTAACAGAGTTTCAATCATTGATTCTGCAGAAATCTGCAATGTGTCCATATACTGAGAATGAGAAACACTTGTATATGTCCTCTATATGCAAGTTAAACCACTAGCAACCCAGGTTCGGATGTAATTATAGTAACTTTTTAAAAAATAGTGCAGGCTACATACAGTTCCTTTAATAAAATGTAAATTTTGTAAACTTTAGCTTGTATGCTAATTTTAACTTATAGCAAACTATACCAAATTATATGGCTAAACATTGCTACACTTTGTACTTTATTTTTCAACTGGCTCTTCACATGTGGCAGAGTGTGGTTTTCAGTAGCCAACTAAAGTTGCTAAGGCTGTACAAATACACACAACACTGACCTGCTGAGGACAGTGTAAAGCAGCTCTATTATGCCCTTATTGGAGAAAAAGTAGGTATTTACATTCATTTAATATTTCAATTTAAGATGAGAAAGGGTTGAGGAATTTGATGAAGACGTGCTGACGTGGCCAGGGTTTGGGGTTGGGGACAGGCAGTGAAGAAGACTGACCTGCACTGACCTTTCTCCAAGCCGTGTTTTAATTTTCACCTTGGATCCGCTGCTGGCTCACACTCTCACACTGCCTCAGGTCCAGTCAGTTCAATGCACATAAAACATAGATTAACCTTGATCTGGAGCACTTTGACGCCTGCTAATTGATGTGATGAATTAGATTTGGTGTGCAATTTTTATGCATTATATACGGCCACTGTCAGTGTTTATTTATTTTCATGTTATAATTATTTATTTAGACACAACCTTGATTTGTCTCCCATTTTTGCAAGTGGGAGTAAGAAAGTAAACACTGTCCTCACCTATAAGCAAACTGCATTAGTTGATGACAAAATTCTACAGTGTTGGCCAGTTCTGTTCTGTTCCGGATTATAATCCAGATTCTATGATCCTGGAAATGTGCCTACCAATATTGTGCTAGAATGTTCACTCATAAACCATGAAGACTGCATGTGCTACAAATTAGAGGCTGTGATTGGACCATCCCAAGTTAAGACAGAGGTTTTTCACACTCTATGGTCCAGTTCCAGACCCTTCTGGATTCTAGCAGAGTAGTAGGGACTGGCTGGGCAGGGAAACGACCTTGTGCCTTCACCTCAAGAGTTTGGTGACGACCCTTCATCATTAAAGCACGTCCTTAATGATGCACAACTAGCCTCTCATTATACTTGCCATCACAACACTGAGTACTGAGACAGAAGTCTTAGGTGGACCATTCCACAAACATCACCAATAAGCATTGAATTGAATTTATGTCATTTGTATCAGCAGGCAATCCATTTAAGCACCATACTACACCAAAGGACGCAAATATTCACCAGGTCGCATAGGATTGGGAGTTTGAGCTAGTTTAACCCTCACACATCGTATGATATTGTAGTCAGCAACAGTGTAGTGGACACACTGGAAATTGTGTTGAAGAATCCTCAAAGAAAATAAAAATCAATACTTTTGAAGACCAAGGATTAGCATCATAGGGGACCCAGAACAGTTGGAAAGTTAATAGGCTATGAGTTAAAGTAGGTTGTGGGGGTTTTGTGGCAACCCCAATGGTCGACCTTCTGAAGAAAGAGGGTTAAACCCATAACAAAGTTAATCCTGGATACACAGTGTATAGATAAAGCCAGGTATCACCATTGAGCATGATGTGCGCTCATCAGTGAATCAAGTCTGAACACAGACAACATCCTGCACATAAGGCTAATCCTCCAGATAGGGACGTTGACCATACATCTTGCTCAAGATCTGGAGAACATTTTGTCCGCTGGTTTTTTTGAGCTACCTTTGACCTAACCAGTGGTGGCTGGTCCATAATGGATCATACAAATTTGTATACATATTGCACATTGATAGTTCGATAATATTAGTGTTTAAATAATACATACATGTTAACTAAAAACAGCATAAATCACAAGAAAATATAGCCTAATTTGTTGTTTCTGTGTTTCAAAGTATACAACTGAGCTGCTTTGAGCGAACTGAAAACAGCCTTCTGGCTCCATCAAAACACTATTAGAAGCATCTGGCCAATCAGATCCTCATGTCAGCATGTCCACGTATTTCAGTGGTGTGCATGAGTTTAGAGTTGGTCAAGGTGTTAGCGCAGCTCACCCTGTAGCCCTGCTCCGACTGTAAACATCCATGGAGCGAGTCCAAAACTCCCACGCTCAGCTCCAGAGTCACATGACAAAGCTCAAACTCCACTGGACACAGCCTCACATTTACACCTGACAGTGGGTGAAAGGAATTTGTGCATAAGAGGTTAGGTTTATTACAAGAAGAGCTTTGATGAACTTAAGCAATATTAAATGTACTTATGAATAAGGATGTCAAGATGAACCGCTTTTTCAATGGCCGCCATTATTTATGGTTACGGTAGGTTAAGGTAGGTGGGACTTATAGAACCTACACTATACTGCAAAAATGTCTCTCAAGGCACGAGTCACACTGTGTCTGCAGAGCCCAATGTGTCAACTCACTGCTAAAATGATTGTTAATAAAAATGCAGAGTGATAACAAATATACAGATATAGATATATGTCTTATAAAGTAGGCTATGTGCAGGTTATTGCAATTTTATATTTTTACTTAGGAAAATGATGTTATTTTGACCATTGGTGAAAGTTGGCATATCTGAGCTTTGGATAGGATTGTACTGCTAACTGTAAGGAGGGTTTTCAGGCATGTTTTTGATGAGGGAACGACATAACATGGCAGAACGCTCCAAAAAGTAGATTTTGCATAATACCCTCCTCTTTAAACATGCATGAATCACTCTAAATACAACTTTGAATGGGTAAATGAGAAGAGAAAACAGTGCCATAAACCCTCCTCTTTAAACATGCATGAATCACTCTAAATACAACTTTGAATGGGTAAATGAGAAGAGAAAACAGTTATAACATGGTTAAAATCTTTTTTTATCTAATCTTGTGCCTGATTTTTTCCCCATGCATTTAAGCAAAATATGTCTTGCCCCAGTGCAGATAGCCTGTATAAGCAGATTCTGGTGTCAAAATAAGTTTGATGTGTGCTGTCTGCATCTGATTAGAAAGTGTTTTATTGTCCAATAATCAGGAAGTGCCGGAAGTGCACGTTACCTCGCTAAGCGTTGTCAAGGCAAAACTCTGCACTCGTCGTGAGTTGTGAAAAGCGCTTATAAACTCATCGCAGTGACTAATTAGTGAATAACGTAAGTGAGGAATACTGCAAACCGTTTAAAATGAAGTAGTTCTGTTTTTCACGTTTTTAAGACAGTAAAAATCTGGCACAGGGCCTTTAAATCTTACTCCATGTTTGGAATATAAAAAAAACACTATTATTTTTCTCCCACACTGGTGCATTAAAAACAAGTGTAGAGACAGCCTGCTCTCCTGTCTCCATGATCAGCAGGTGCACCAGCCGCCTGCTGCACAGATCCCAGCGAGGAGCGGAGTAGGTGGAGGCTGTTATGATGATTAGTGCAGGGGAATGTATGCCAACACATTAGGCCCAGAGCAGCCAAAACACTCACCAACACTTGTGCCAATTTCCCAACAGGGTTTAACAAGTCGCACCTACGCCCACCGACCACAAGCTAATCACCGCAACCACGACGCAGCCTTGGTAATTATGTAATGAAGAGCGGACAGCAGGTTCAATGGAGAGGAGTAAGTACAACAAGTGTGTAAAAGGTTGAATAAGGAGAGGGTTAGGCTATTTCAGGGACATATTTATGGTTGATTTAAAGGAGACATATTGTGGGAATTGAATTTTATCAGGTTTAATGTTACAATGGTTTGTCCGTCATCATTCATTCATTCAAAATTATATTTATGTGAGTCATGCATTTCAGTTATCTTTATTGTCCTGCATTCGAGGCGCCATTGCTTAAGTTCTGTTTTCATCTACCCCCTCTACATACCCACTGCTCTGCACTTTTTGTATTTCTTGTCAAAATGGTGGTCCACTGATCGCTACCGTGAACTGTAAATATCCATATAGGTGGAGCAATGATCTAGCACCAGGTTATTATGATATGTTGTGATAACATTTCTATCTGCATCTCTTTC
>KN473696.1:5378-18505 GCA_000787095.1 Periophthalmodon schlosseri
GCAAAGCAGTGATCAAAATAAAGAGTGGCTAATTTGAAGACTCTAAAATATAAAACATGTTTTGAATTCTGTCACACTTTTTTTGTTTACTACATTCCACATAACAAGCAATAAGTAAGTACATTATACTTGTGTTAATAAAAAAAAAACATAATATAAAAAAATGTGTCCAAACTGCTGACTGATAGTGTAGGACTTTGGTTAAGGAGTTATAACCATGTGTGGTGTTAAAGGTGCACTATGTAACTTGGTGGGGTGTCTGCCGACTGTTTCCATGGAGATGTTGTTGGTTTGCAGTATGGCATTAAACCTATTTATGTTGTATTTGTTCCATTACAGGCAGATCAAAGCTTAACTTAAGTAGACCTGGTGACATCATCTGCATATCTTCATGGACATAGATAGAGTTTAATGCCATGCTGTGGTACATTCCAGGCAAAAAAAAAGCATGCCTATCGTTTCCTTAGAATTATAAGGTTCTATCTTGCATTGAGTTTTTCATATAGTGTTGTCCCTGAAAACCTTCCGTACCTTTTTCTCAAGATTGTGTAGGTTTTTGTTTTGTAGGTTTACATGAGCAAAAATCTGTTTCCCAGTTCCACTGTTCTCTATGAGTGGTCAGAACTTTAACCGTCAATATCTCAGAACAACCCAGATCGCACTTAATAATTTGTTATCGTGATAGGCCTACCCAGAACACAGATAGAACCTTATAATTCTAAGGAGACGCCATGGAAAAGAGTACCAGAAAAGTTACACAGTGCGTCTTTAATAATAAGAAAAGGGCTCGTGTCTATCCAATCCTGACAAACTGCCAAAGGGGTTGTTCCAAAGTCCTGAAATGTCCATGAATCACTGATAGACCTGGTTTACTCCTGGTTTAGTTCATTAATCACTATGGGAAAACTGCACTAGTTAGTTGGGTCTTGGGGTCAGATAGTCTCATAATTCCCAAAACGCACTTGATTCGGGGGTTCCAGTGTTAGCGGAGGGCACTGTATTTAAAGTCATTCTCCATACTGTCAGATTGGAGACAGTATGTAGACAGTATGTAGCTGCATTTCCTGGGATATTTCACCATTTCACGTCCCTCTTGGAAAGCAGCTCGTCAGATTAGGATGAAAAAATGGTCGTAAGCCTCATCTGCATAGCACTCCTGAAAACAAAATGGCTGTTACGATCTGCTACGTGCATGCTACCAATGCCAGGGATTCACAAAATATCCGCCGTGGTGATATTTTGCCCCTAATTATCCCAAGGAGCTGAAATGAAACACCAGGAATGCTTGTGGCAGCATGCTCTTGTGGTGCTAATCGCTGCATTCAGAAAATACCATGTTGCTTGATTAATAATAAAATGTAGGATCTCTTCATCAGCATTAGATCATGGTAAGTGCAGTGTTACCATGGAAACATCTGTCTAGTTATAGAAATATATCCTTCATAGGATCACTTTATTGTTTTAAGTGTTATCATGTGCATTAATCCATGGGTAGCAGAGTGTGGATAAAACAGCTCTGTTGTCATAGCGATAAATTATTTGAGTGCTCAAAATGGTGCTTATTAACAAGAAGCTGAAACCCATCAATAGCCTGGTTTCTATCAAATAGTACAGTCACTCTCTAGTCTGGTAGTGCTTTGTGTTCTATTTTCCTATGGGCAGTGAACTGACACGGAATAAGCCAATCAGAGGCAGTAGACAGCAATGGAGCTCAGTAGTACCGCCCACTGCAAAGTCCACTACGGAAGTAAATTTTCCATTAATTTTTCCCATAGACTTTTCTAAAAATTCAAATAGTAAGAGACTAATGGCACAACAGAGGCATTTGTTTTATTTAAGGTCAATCTATTATTATTTTTTCCCCTTTTTTGGGTTAATCCTTATACATAGTTTAGTCTCATTTTAGACCTGGTTTAGTCTCAATATAGACCATGTTTATCCATAATTTAGACCTGATATAGTCTGGGTTTAAATTTGGGGTTACTTGGAAAGACAGATATTATACAAGATGGTACTTGGTGTAAAATGCCATTAGCTACCACATACTGTAGCTGATTATGGTAAATGGTCACATTTTTATATAGCACCTTTCCACCTTCAAGGCACTCAAAGCTTTACATCAAGGAACCACTCACTCATTCATACACCAGTGTTAAGTTAACCAGGGTTAAGTGTCTTGCCCAAGGACACAATGACCAGAGCATCTGTGGGAGCTTGACTTGTGCTGCCAACCTGTGGGTCAGTGGATCTGACCACTTAACCAATGATGTTTATGTCAAGAGCAGGATTTGAACTGCCAACCTTTGGCTCAGTGGCCTAACACTCTACCAACTGAGCTACTACCCCCAGCAAGCTTTCAAACTTGCGGGCGGTCACTATTGAGCTCCATTATAGGCTCATTAGAGTTGAATTGCACCTCACCTGAATGATTGGCAGAGTTGACAGCTTCGACAGGGTTTAGAAAATCATGTAGTATTTTACTCAGATCAACAAAAAAGAGCACCGATGGAAAATGTACAGGTCTAGCATCTCCTTATATCTTTGACATAGATCATTGTGTTTGTTGACCTTTCTCAGTAATGGCGTGTACATGCTCTAGAATCTTCTGATCATAACTTTAGAACACCCTTCATTGCACTGATTGATTGTATTGAAGGTCTGACTCCATTTAAGGGTTGATCAACTTAGGGCAGCTGGAGTGTCTTATTTGCATTGTTGAGTCTTACAGCTTAAATGCATTATTTCTTTGTCTTTGTCTTGGTGAGTAATTCTACCAAGTCAACACTCAACACCAGGTCAAAACTCCTTTTTCTGAGACAAGGTAGTGGTTAATTATATCAGCTGTTTTGTAGGGCTTTCTCCTCATGAATTTAGACTTTGGAGATATCGTTTAAAAAATTAAAAACCAAAAGCACAGAAAGTAAGTCAACAGGAAGTCTGCTGTTGCGTTTGCATGAATAGCTTTTGACAGTGGCACAAGGCTTAACTCTTATACTAAATGTTGGAAATGCATTTTGGTTTTAAATATTATATCCCACGTATTAAATTAACAATAGTTTTAAATCAGGCTTAAACAGAATATGCTGTATATGCTGTGGACTTCTTTGCCGAATTTGATGAATGCAAAATGAAAAACAACAAAAACGCTGTCTGGCTAACCTGGCTAACTCCTCACTGTACTGCTTGGTAGGAACAGATAGAGAGGCTATTCCCATTGATACATTTGGCCAACAAATGTAATTGAGATATCCAGTTGATTTAAATAAATAGACTAACAAACAATGAACAAAAGCTAAGGGTAGTTTTACAGATAAAATCATTGCTGTTGCTAACTTTGCCTTGGTGATGTGGCTGTGCAGTAAGGAGTCCCAGAGGACGGCTAAGTCCATGTCCATCTGGGAGCAGAGGACCAACCAACTGAGGAGACACAACATGAGGGCCAGTAGCGAAGCACTGTTCAACGAGATGGACACAGAGGAGCGGAGACGCCTGTCCTCCATACACCTGCACCCCGACATGAAGACCCACCTGGACCGCCCCCTAGTGGTGGACGGGAGGAACGTGTCCAGGAGGAGCTCGGAGGCGGGACGAGACGAACTGGGGGACATTTTAGCGGGGGACAACTACCACAGAAAGCACCATCACCATAGAAACGAAGACAGGACCAAACACAGGCATCACCACCATCACAGTGGCTCTCCAGAGGACCGGACAGAGGAGACAGGAGGACACAGGAGGACGCATCACTCACACAGGTCGGTCTAGGGAATGGGTCAGCTAAACTTTACAAATGTTTTCTTACTAAATACTAAATCTAAATCTGACTTGAATACTAGGTTTTAATCATAAGGCTCTGAGCAATTTGTTTTGTGTTTTGTAATTCTAAGTTTGTGGTGCTGTGTCACGTGGCTAGAATAAACAACTTCAGGTTTACCATCAGCTTTTGCATTTATTTCACTTCTCTGCGCCTTTGCAACACGTTTTAACACCTGCTTACGTAATGTAATTGGGTTTTGGTAATGTTAGATGCATAGAACATTTTTTTTTATCTTGCATCGATTAACAGGAAACAGATGTTGCTAATGTTTTGCTAAACATATAATTTGCTCCCACTGGAAATACAGCTGTTTATCAAGTCAGAGCTTGGTGAGAAAGTATTATTTTCTGTTCCTATCTGCTCATAGCATTCTCTCTTATCCAGTCATCTTGCAGTGGTAGTAGTAGTGGTGGTTGTTAATAGCCAGATTTAAATTCAACCTGCATTTGGCCGCTAGACTGATGCTAATGCTAACCACGGTTTGCTCACAGGTCTACAAAGGAGGGTAACGGGACACTAGCTAACAGCTCCAGAGAAGGGAACGGAAATGGGGACCGGAGGGCCCGGAGCTCCAGGCTGATGAGAGCACAGTCCACTATAGAGGGGGACAAGAGAGAGGGCAGTGCACTCAGGTGAGGAGGACACTCAGGTGAGGAGGACACGCAGGAGGGCACTCAGGTGAGAAGGACACTCAGGTGAGGAGGACATGCAGGAGGGCACTCAGGTGAAGAGGACACTCTGGTGAGGAAGACACTCATGTGAGGAGGACACTATGGAGGGCACTACGGAGAGGGGAGGAGGGCACTCAGGTGAGGAGGGCACTAAGGAGGGGGGAGGATGGCACTCAGGTGAGGAGGGCACTCAGGTGAGAAGAGCACTCAGAAGGGCACTATGGAGGGGGAGGGGGGCACCCAGGTGAGGGGGGCACTCAGAAGGGCACTATGGAGGGGGATGAGGGCACCTGTGAGGAGGGCACCCAGGTGAGGAGGGCACTCAGGTGAGGAGGGCACTCCCCGGGGCACTAGGGAGGTGGAGAAGGGCACTCAGGTGAGAAGGGCACTATGGAGGGGGAGGAGGGCACTCAGGAGGGCACTATGGAGGTGGAGGGAAGTGGAGAGGGCACCTAAGTGAGGAGGAGGACACTGAGGTAAGAAGGGCACCCAGGTGAGGGGGGCACTTAGAAGGGCACTATGGAGGGGGATGAGGGCACCTGTGAGGAGGGCACCCAGGTGAGGAGGGCACTCACATGAGGAGAGCACTCAGGTGAGGAGGGCACTCAGCGGGGCACTAGGGAGGTGGAGGAGGGCACTCAGGTGAGAAGGGCACTCAGAAGGGCACTGTGGAGGGGGAGGAGGGCACCTAAGTGAGGAGGAGGACACTGAGGTAAGAAGGGCACCCAGGTGAGGAGGGCACTCACATGAGGAGAGCACAATACAAAGTTGTTATTAAGACAGGTGCTGTATCATTAGAGGTGGTTGTCATATAGTCAAGAAAAAAAATAATAAAAGCACAAACAGAATCTTGCAGTGTAGTCTTTTGAATAAAACTGTATGCATAAATGAAATTATTCACAACTTAAGATATGCGTTTGATGACGTCACTTTGAAGAAATGAAGGTGGTGAAGTCTCAATAAATGTGATAGGATTTTCTGTGTGTAAGTTAAACATATCTTGCATTCATCATCTCTAACCAGCTCACAGTGTCAGCACAGGACAGATCATGTGCTGGTGTCTTCCTGCAGCTCCTCTCTTCTCTGTTAGAGTTGGATGTAATTTGTCACATTTAGCCTGTAGACATAGTGTAATGGTGCAGCAATGTGTTTCTCTGGCGCACAGGGAAACAGAGGCAGACGTGGACCAGGACCCCGCCTCCAGCCCAGGGATGGCCCCGCACAGCAGCCCCAGCCTGGGAGAGAAGCAGGAGGACGAGGACAACCGGAGGAATTCCACCAGGGCCGGGAACGCCATCCATATCCCAGTCACAATCACTGCACCGCCTGGGGAGACAACCATCATACCTAGTCAGTGTGCCGGCAGGCTGTAGCTAACATTTCAACATGAGAGATTTAAACTGACTAGGACTGTAATTAATGAGTCTCTAATCTGAATCGTTGCTACCTAAACCCCAGCACCTGCAGCCAGTCATTCATCAATAGTGCCGCCTCTGGCTGCAGTATATGCTGTCCATAGACTGAGAATGAGAAAACGTGTATGTGTCCTACAGGTTAAGGCAATGGCGACTCAGGTTCAGTTGTGATTGTTCTACCTTTTTTAAAACTGTAAGAGCGCAGTCTACATACAGTTCCTTTAAGGTAATAGAATATTGGTGAATGACATGATGAAATGTTCTTTATATTTTTTTTCAAAGATCTCAAATCAGGCACGAGTAATCCGATTAGAGGAGCAAAATAAAAATGATAACAACACATTAGTTATATTAGTTACATGTAGCACCTTTCACCCAAAGCACTGTACAATTTTGTGCATTATTCATTCACTCCATTCACACCATAGCTGTAGACTTGGCAAGATCAATCTTCCAATCTGCGCCCTCGGCGTCTTTGACCACCACAGATGACTCACTCACACACCTCACTCACGATTGGCAAGATGGGTAAAGTGTCTTGCCTAGGGACACAACCACATTATGCACTGGGATGTGCTTTAATATGAATGGGAAAAGTATTAGGCTGTGACTGACAGTGACAGGCATGAGAGAGGCAAATGAAATAATGTAATTAAATCAAAAATAATTAATCCAATTATCCAATCCATTGTGTTTGTCAGTGACAGCCTGAGCTCACATCTACAGGCTACCTTCTATCTCTGCTGTTCTGACGTACAGCTATCCTCATTCGTTCTATTGCCTTGTAACTCTTTTCTCTGTACTGCAGTGAACAACATCGACTGTGGCGCGTTCCAGCTGAGCGATGAAAAGTATGATCTGGAGGAGGAGGACGCAGCCAATGGGCCACGCGAGATCCTGCCCTACAGCTCCATGTTTGTGTTTGGAACCACCAACCCGTACGTACCCCCGAAGCAGAGCACACAAGTTACTACTGCTCAGAGGGGTAAGGGAAAGGGAAGAATTTTACAGGGGAGAGGCATATTATAAATTGCATTGGCTTTCTAAATCAATTTTGAAAACCTTTAGAACATAAGGCATGTTTCATAAACTTGAATTGATGATTTGACTTAAAGGGGTATCTGATTTTCAACCCTACGTTAATGAATCTATCAGTCTCATTCCTAGCTCTCACAAACCCGTTGGCACATCGCTAGTATTTACATGCATTCATTGTCAGTCAGTGCTTCTTGAAGTAGACTTTTTCAGCAGAGGATTAAACAATTTACCTGCTAAATCTGAATACTTTATCCAAACCCTGATCTGATAAATCAATAACAGAGGTGCAGCTGATCTGGGGGACTCCATTGGTTTTTACAGACTCTAAAGAGGCTGCTGGTCAGATATAATCACAGTCCGAGTGTCAATGAATGCACTGCAGTGAATAGGCTGGGTTCACATGAGGCCATACCCTTTTATCTTCTACTGATACTATGCAGTGACATTGTGCTGGGTTTTTTTCTGCCTGTATGTTTATGACAGAATATTCGGAAGTTAACATGGTGACACAGACACATTGGGGGCGACAGTAGCTCAGTTGATATAGCGTTTGTCCACTGATCCAAAGGTTGGTGGTTTGAATCCTGTCATTGGTTGAGCCATCAGATCAGATGATTGGCAACGTGATTCTAGGTCCCACAGATGAATGCTGTTGTTGTGTCCAATTTTAAGATCATCTGAAAAATACAAAATGGATTTAAACAACACATTTTCAGGAGCCTGTGATTAATATGAGCATTCATGGTACTGTTTATGTGTTTGATTTTCAACAAAAAGGTGAGAGTGACTAACTGAAAAAAGTTGGCTAATGCTAGCTAGCTTGTGACTATAATTTTATGTGTGAGAGACTTGATTATCAGCACAAATCAGCTTGCCTATTATAGTTCCAGCTAAGTCAGTTCTTTCTGGTCTTTCTGGTGATTGTGTTAAAACAAAGCTCAGATGAAAGGCTAACTTGAGTAACAGAGCTTCAAACAGAGCAGAGCCTACAGTTAGCATCACACCCCGAGGGACTGTTGATGACATCAGCTGCAAAGTATCAATAGGGCAGGGGTGCACCATTGGATTCACCATTGGATTGGATTGTAACATTAACGCAGGTCCATCGCACGGCTCTGTCTTTCCATTTGTGGTCCATAGGCGTATACTAGTCTATGTGGTCTTATATTTGTTCTTATACAGCTCAAGATCATTCTAAAGCTATTCAGGAAAGGTTCATTTCTGCTCTGTGAATGTGACGTTTTTAGTATCGATACCTGCTCAAATGAGTATCTAGTTTCAATAGTAATTTTAGTATCTATTAGCATCTGATACTGGATACTTTTGACAACCCTAGTCAGGACATTTTTTCACATCCTATAGCTGTAGTTGTTGACTGATTGCTGGTCATTATCCTTCTGCCTTTGCACACTGCCTCCGGGCCTGACCTGACCCCTGTCCCCTCCTGTCCCCATGTGTCCTTGTGTTCCTGCAGCGTGCGGAGGCTGTGTCACTACGTGGTCAATCTGCGCTACTTCGAGATGTGCATTCTGCTGGTCATCACCATGAGCAGCATCGCCCTGGCAGCAGAGGACCCTGTGCAGGCCAACGCGCCACGCAACAATGTGAGTGACACGTAACAGTCACTATGGTTACTTGCACGTCAGGAAAATCAGCTAACTGGCCTAGTCCAATTTTAAAGAACATATATAATGCAAAATAGACTTTTTGTAGCTTTTAACCATGTTATAACATTGTTTGGTCGTCAAAAACATACCTGTAGTTGTAGTTTGCTTTATTCACACTTGTTTTATGAATCTGTGTTTAGTAAGTTCACTCATTCTAAGCCCCATAAAAACATGTGATTTTGAAATTCTCAGTTTTGTGATGTCACAGGTAAAAATCCGGAGGTGTCCTGTGATGTTTTTACATCCATAAATCAAAATCTGAGCATCTGAGTAGATGGTGATATAACCCCAGTACTGTAGAAATCCTGTAGAAACAAGGTGCCTATCAAAAGCCACTATGGGAAGTTCTGGACCCCAGGAAGAATATTATCCAAATAAATAAAACCTAAAAAAAAACTTCTAAAACATGAAATGTCAGAAAAAAGGTACTCAAGAGCATGTTTAAGGCCTATAAGAGAGGCATTCAATTGCACAAGGTAAGAAACAGCCAGGGAAATATTAGATATTAGGGGTGAGCAAATCATAATACATACATACACCACATGCACATCAAATTGCTTTAAAATTTGAAGCGTATCTTTTTATTTTAGACCTAATCAACCGGCCCTAACTGGAATCTGGTTTAACCAAGCTATTAACAGACAGGACAATGAAGAAGTGATGAGAATGCCATAAATACACATCATATTTTTTTTTACAATCAAATGCATCAATACGTAGACAAGTTTCATTTGCATGCTGTTTTTATTTTGGTTTGTTTGTTTTTTGCCACTTTTGAGATCCATTCACATTCACCATTCACATTTCTTTTAAAGGCATTTCATCTTTTATCTGTGCTTTATCATTTTAAAAAGACGTGAACAAAAACATGAACATTTTAGGTTGGATTGACACGTGCCTGCTGATGCATGCTGACATACGCCTGGAGGAAGAATACACTTTTGTGTTTTTTCATGCTTCTAAAAACACATGTGCAGTAGTGACATCATCCCCATGCTTTTGAATCTAACTGCAGCAGCCTCATTTTAAACTATAGCTGATGAGAGAAGGGACGTGGACTTGAGATGCCGTATTTTGACAGACAAGCACAACTAATTAAAATTGCAGTCAGGGCAGCGGGGGTACGGGGGGCACGTGATGGGGGAGTGTGCACGTGGGTGGGTGTGCAGTGAAGCTGACACAGTGAGGCCAAAGGAACATGCAGTCCATGTCTATGCTCTGTATGTACACGTATGTAGGAGCTGGACACACTAGACACATGGGTTATATTCTTGTGATGACATAACATCTTAAGGGGGCTATAGTTTTAAAATTAAAGTAGTGTATTAGGCAAGTAGGAATTATTCTAGTTGAATAATTGTCCTGTTTGTGATTATTATCTCTGTATATATATATGGGCTATCCACAAATCGATAGTAGCTGAGTTGATCGTGTTCATCCTCTAATCCGAAGTTTGGTGGTTCAAATCCGGTTCCTGACATAAATGTCATTGGTACAGTGTTTAAATCCACTGACCCCAGGCTGGTAGTTCAATGGCAGCTCCCTCAGGTGTATACTGTGTCCTCGGGCAAGACACTTAACCCACCTTGCCCCAGTGTATGTGTACACTGGTATGGGAATGTGTGTGTGATTGCTATGATGTGAAGAGCTTTGAGCGCTATATAAATATAACCATTTACCATTTGCATAAGACAACTAATCACCAAGTTTAAAGGTTTTATATTACACAAAATTGACTCTTCTGAGCTTTAAGCCATATTATAATGCTGTTACGTCCTCAAAAACATACCTGGAGTTGTGTTTTGTTGCATTCACACATGTTTATTTATTATTTTTTTATTAGCCTGTCTACATCTCCAAAGCTCAAAATGCTGTGTTCCACCTTGTGATGTCATGAAGCGGTAGTTTTCAAGTTAACAGCTACTTTTACCTTTTGTTCAGTAGAGATTTGCCATTCCAGGGCTGAAATTATCCAAATGATTCTAGTGAAGGTGTGTGGAGTTTAATACACAGTGGAGCACTTCCTGTACTACCACATGACATCACAAGATGGAACAGAATGTTTTCTGTTTGAGAGAAGAACTCAGCCTAAATATGCAGGGTTTGTGTGTTAAACATGTGAATGAAACAAACAACTCCAGGTATGTTTGTAATGAGGAAACAACACTATAAAAGATCAGGAAATAGAGTCATATGGGCTCTTTAATATTTTCTCTGTCAGCACAGAGGTTGCAAAAAAACTGTGGTATTATTCAATCATCCACATAGATTTGACACATCTGTTGACATAAGACCTAATAAAACTTCAGAATTGTGGATTTGTGTTGTATCTTTCCCCACAGACTAATACAGGCCCCTGCTGTTCTGTTATCCAAATGTAAACATGCTGTTGTTGGTTTCTGCAGGTGCTCAAGTATCTGGACTACGTCTTCACTGGAGTCTTCACCTTCGAGATGGTCATCAAGGTAAGAGGAGTGATAATTATGACCACTGTAAATCAACAGTATTCCTATCCTAGCACATTCAAAGAAAACTAGTGTGCTTTTTATGGGAAAGGAAAACATAAACCAGTATGTAATCTGGTTCAGAAAATATTTGGCTTTATAAGCAGGACTGCAAAATTCTTCGTAACATATCAAATATACAATATGTACTGACTTTTGACAATTTTATCCAAGATGTCAAATGAGAACCATATGGAATGATGTCAAATGAGAACCATATGGAAACAATTGCCGGTGACTATCCGAGACAGTTGTTTCTCTGTCATGGGCAAACATCAGAGTAACAGAAAACTCAGTGGGTGGAGCTAACAGTTCATTCTGAAACATGTTCTAACATGTTCTTCACTCATGGTTTGGGTGTAGGCCCTTTAAAGTGCATATGACTGTTTTTCTTGTTTGTGCTTGTGGTAAATATTTATCACAGTTTCCAACACTTAAGTTTGTGGAAGAAAAGTACAAAAATACAGCAATTCAGACAGGCTTTGGCCCTTGTTAACATTATGGTTGGTGACAGTTATGGAAGATATGTGACAGTTATGACAGTTAAAAAAAATAGGCAAGATGTTTGTGATATGTTTTAATGAAATCAGTAGACTAACGTCATATACACTGATACATACATCTCTATGGTGGTTCATTGGCCTGTTGTGCCATTTACCCTACACATATATTTCATTAATAAAACATAGACATGCAGTGAAGGCTCCTGTTTACAACACAAAGTGGCTATTTTCTCAGAGCGCCCTTACATAATGTGTCGTATGGAGAAGCAAACATGATCTGAATTCATATTTCATACAGCGTAAAGGACGCAGGCTTGTTCTGTTAGTAAATAAACCATGTTAGCTTGTTTAAGTGCGTAGTATGTACACAGGTCCCTCATGAGTCCTCCTGTCTATATGTTCAGCTGCAGCATTTAGAGCCAATAAATAACATACAAGAAATAAAAGTGGATGTAGGGAGCCAAGTGGACTACAGGGGATTGATTCTCCTATTTAGATGGATGAGGGTTGTAAACTGATGCATTATTGTGATAAACATTGTCAAGAAACCAATTCTGGGCTATGACTCAACAAGGGGAACTGGACCAGGGCGAAACTAGGAGTGCATTCACACTTGCACATAGACCACAACAAAGCTGGGACTAAACTGGGACAAAACCTGGACTAGACCAGGACTAAACCAGGACTACACCAGGACTAAACCAGAACTAAACCAGAACTAGAACAGGACTAAACCAAGTCTTCATCAGGACTAAACTTGGCTCAAACCAGGACCAAATCATGACAAGTGTCAACACAAACAAAACCAAACAAAACCAGGAGAACTAAGCCAGGTCAGGGATATGTATAAACAAGGACTAAATTAGGAGTAACCAGGAGGACTAATCCAGAATAGGACTAAACCATGCAGGACCAATCCAGAACTAATCTAGGATAGAATCGGGACAAGAACTGAATCAGGATAACTGGACCAGGGCGAAACTAAGACTAAACTTGAACTTGAACTAAACCCAGACTAAACCAGGAGAACTAAGCCAGGACTGGGCTATTATTAAACCAGAACTAATCCAGAATCCTGATTAGGACTCAACCATGAAGGCCCAATGCAGAACTAATCCAGGACTGAACCAACACTGAGCACGATATAAACCAGTCCTACTCGTGGTCTAAACTGTGAAGCAGGTTGGACCAAGTCACAACCAAGACTAGACAAGGACTAAATCATGAACACTAAACCAGGCCCCAGACTAAATGAGGACAAGGACCAAATAAGGCCTAAACCAGTTCTAAACTAGCCGTGGGCTTGGTGTGTAGCCTCATGAATGTGTGTGTGTGTGTGTGCGCAGATGATTGACCTCGGCCTGTTGCTCCATCCTGGCTCTTATTTCCGAGACCTGTGGAACATTCTGGACTTCATCGTGGTCAGTGGAGCTTTGGTGGCCTTCGCCTGCTCGTAAGTCCGCTCGTTTGTTATTCACACATACTTTTAAGACAGTAAAAATATATATATAT
>JACM01037824.1:0-12201 GCA_000787095.1 Periophthalmodon schlosseri
AGTATAGTTCCAGTGGTGCCTTCAGTTCCCAAGTTCAGTTGGCTGTGTACATACAAATACATACAAATACATACAAACACCACTCCATCATCGTAGATCATTTACATCATCACTTAAGTTGGATTCATATAAAACCCTCTTCTTGTTCTGGATGTCACTGTAAAACTGTGTCTCAGGAGGCAGCGTTAACCTTCCAAATACCTGTGTGAAATAAATAGTTCATAGTCTTGCTTCTGTCAGTCTGGTCTTATCATCGTTGTGCCCGTTGTGCCCATAGACCTGGCACTGACTCAGTCTGGTCCTGCCTGAACCTAGATTCTCTCATGGAAGTGTGTGCAAAGCAGTGGTGGAACGTAAGAAATGAAAAGTAGTAAATGTCTGTACATTTTGACGTGGATAGTTTTTACTTTTACTTCACTACTTTTGAGAGCAGTATCTGTACTTTCTACTCCACTACATTTTTGAGCTGGACTTAAAAGTAAAAGTAGTTTTATGATAGTCTGAGCCCTGCTGAAAAGGCTGAGAGGTTTATTTTAACAGGTTCATAAGTTGAGCAAAACAAAAATATACAAAGTAAAACAGATAGAACATTTTTTTGATTCAATTGTTTCTGTTGAACAAAATTCAGCACAAATCTTTATTAAAATCACTACATTTGACGCTTTATAAAGATCTCAAAATCTGAAAAATGCTAAATACTTTTTTACACTTTGCTAAAGTGGCTTTTTTGATGTTGCGAAGCTCTTGTTTCACCCCAGCAGCTCCTGTATTGTCTTGATGTGCTGGCTTCTGATCTCACGATGGAAATTAGTGAGATCTTGGAGTTCTTTGTCCGTCTTTTGGAAGGCATCTGTGAGCTTTTTTTACTTAAGAAAAAAAAAGCAAATAAAATTGAGTTCTTCTTCTACCACTGGAACAATGACATTGCCAGATTGATGACCCATTTAAAAGGTTTGTGGCTTTTATAAGGTTCTGGCTTTTGTGTCCCTCCTTTTTAACAGTTGGCGAAAAAAGTCTAAAATGACCCGACTGGTTCAAAGCAATAATCTTGTCTCCTGGTGATGATTCTGATACCAGGCCTCAGTAACTAGAACACGGTAAATGTTTGACTATTTTGCCAGTACTACTATAAAACAATAAAACACAAATAACAGATATTTCAAAGTAATTTAGTTTTATTTTGTCTTAATGCCAGGGTCAAGGGTCATGTTTGGAGGGGCCTTAGCGCTGGTAACACCTTGGCCCCCTTCTCTGCTCCTCCACTCGTCTTTTCAGTTGAACGGATTGTTGTGCCCTTTGTTCCACGCTTTTCTTAAGAACGGACTCCAGATTTTTCTTCTCCATTTTTAGGACGCACACCTCCTTCTCGGCTGACTGCAGCTTTGAAGTCCTTGGCTTTTTGCCACTCCAACTCTGTTACGTTCATTTTAGCTGTAACGTTTTTGGCGTTGCGAAGCTCCTGTTTGAGCTGCACGTTCTCCTGTCCCGCGCTGATGCACAGGTTTCTGATCTGTTTATGTGCGCTGATGTGGGCATCCGTCTCCTTCTCTGGCTTTTGGAGCATGTCCTTGACTTTTGCAACTCCAAGTCTGCCACGTTCCTTTTTGCAGTGGCTATTTGACGCTTTATAAAGATCTCAAAATCTGAAAAATGCTAAATACTTTTTTACACTTTGCTAAAGTGGCTTTTTTGATGTTGCGAAGCTCTTGTTTCACCCCAGCAGCTCCTGTATTGTCTTGATGTGCTGGCTTCTGATCTCACGATGGAAATTAGTGAGATCTTGGAGTTCTTTGTCCGTCTTTTGGAAGGCATCTGTGAGCTTTTGGATCTCCAAGTATTTCTCTTGGTCAATCCTCTCCTGAGTCTTGAGCTTGCGGTGTATCTGTGCCCCTGTCTGACCAGTGCAGTGTTGTTGTTAGTATGTTCATGAATGTACATTTTGTGTAGTAAGGGCATTGCACATGTGCAGAGCTGTCACATGTCACTCATATGTTTCTAGATGCATAATGTTATTTCTATAGATAACAATAGAACTGAAGGCTCAGCTTGCAAAATGAGGAGCAGGACACATCTGTGAAGAAACAAACAGCTTTGTTTGTACAGACAGTGTGTCAGGTCCAATATATACAAATATGAATAAACTATGTAGATCTAGGCTTCTCCAATGTGACTCCAAACGTCTCATCATGCATTTAATATGTAAAATAAATATACTCATTTGCTATTAGTTTGTATAAAAAGTGGTGTTGTATTGATGTCCACCCCAAGTCTGCAGCATAGAGACACAAACATGTCTCTTT
This sequence comes from Periophthalmodon schlosseri, assembly GCA_000787095.1. NCBI lineage: Eukaryota > Metazoa > Chordata > Actinopteri > Gobiiformes > Gobiidae > Periophthalmodon > Periophthalmodon schlosseri. Next base: position 2,301 of record JACM01037824.1, read on the forward strand.
CTAAACACAGAAGTCTCCTCTGGTGAAGTTTTCATTGTGTAGTGTTTGACATCCACCCGCAGCTCCCTGTCCACTGGCTGATCTTTAAATATTTATTCATTTTAGCGTGACTCGCAAAAAACCTCATAGAGATATAATTGTGCAAAGTGTTGTGCACAGAGCCAATTGAGAGAATAATCTGAGAACTTTTGTCTTTTGGCTCAGCTCCTTCGCCTCATAAAACGTTCAGATGTTTGTAAATGTGTAAAACCTGTTCTCATTATGTGGTGCGCTGCTGTCTGTGCAAATCAAGATTAATGTTCTTTCTTTGTGGCTTCCTGTCATGTCCTCGCAGTGCGGAGAGGTCAAGAAATGAACTTTAATGATAAGGAACATTCTGGTTAAATCAGGAGAGACTTGGGGTTGCAAATACAACATTATAATTGGGGGTTTTGGGACTAAATCTGGACTAGAACAGGACTAAACCAAGTCTACAACAGGAGTAAATTGGAGTCTAACCAGGACCTAACCAGGACAAGTGTGAACTCATCCTTAAACATCACGGAAAAATATGTGACCTTTGAAGTTTGTTGTATAGACTTGGGCATGTTTAGACCCCGACAGGTATTAGTCAATCCATCAATCAATATAACTTTATTTATCCCCAAGGGGATTTTAAGCGCATTTAGCAGTTAAAATACATTTAAAAATAGAACAACTTAAACAAAGGCACGTAGAGACATGAACAGAGAGAACGTTTTTGAACTGTAAAATATCTGGTGAAGGCAGAGACGGAGGCCTCTTCAGCTGATGGATCCATGGTCAATCACACAGTTACACACACCACATTCATGCTTACGTAGTCAAAATGTCTTGCCCAAGGACACAATGGCAGTTTGCAGTACAGTAGTAGGACTGAAGATTAATCATAGATGAAATTGAAATCACAATCACCAAATCACAAAGGCTGCCATTTCTGAAGTGCCATAACTTTGTCCACAAACAACAAAATCTCCTGTGTTATTCTGCATAAAACCTGCTAACCCTGTAGTTTAGATCTGCACAAACATGTTCTGAAATGTTATTCCTGTGTTAGTTTGTCAGTTCATATTTCAGTCTTTTTTGTCAATTCTTCTTGACGCTTTTAAAATGAACTTTGAACAGCATTCGTTCTTCTTTCTCTTTATTTATACAGGGGAACCCATTGAGAGCACCCAGACTCTTTATCATGGGTGCTCTGTTTAAAATACAACACACAAAAAACAAACAAATCAAATAGTATAAATAGTAGATAGTAAAAAGTGTATTAGTCCATATTAAACATTAAAAACGTAAGCGGGTGTCCGTATAAAAGTTCGTTACCAGATTATTAAAAAGAGACTGTGGCACCAAAGTATCCAGTTTTGCTTGATCTTGAAATATATTCAATTTTTGAAATCTAGATCGCAATCCAAAATAACCTGGGATTGAACCACCAACCTCCCTGTCTATCTGAGCAACTGTCTAACATGGGAGCCAGATCCAAGTTTCAATCTCATCACGAGTCATGTGAACTTAGTACATTTATATTGCCTTGAAGAGATAACTACAGTCGTCTGCTTCTTCTGAAAATTCACACTTGTCACTCGCTCATTGACGAGATTGTTCAATAGGAGATTTAAGTGGGAAAAAGTGTCTTTATTTGAGCACAGAACAGCATTTATTAAAGAGGGGGTATTACTTCTATGGGGTATTAGCTGCTGACACATAACACATTTAGATCACCATGTTTCCTTTTATTGTTTTGAAAATGCTATATTTGCCAAAAACAATGTATTAACATGTTTTATAAGTTTCACTATCGTTTTTGATGCTGTCAGTCTCTCCTCCCTTTGCTCTCCGCGCTGAGTCACTCCCCCTTCAGAGCGATATCGCAACACAATCAGCTGCATCCCGCTAATGAAACTACTGCACATCGCATCAGGTTTGTGAAGTTGTAGTGTACAGTTTTGTATCATGTTTTTGTGTATTTATGGAGAATTGTCGTGTGGGAGCACGGGTGATGAAGTGTTGTGGGCGGAGCTTTGCACAGAATCTTACAGCTAACTGTAAGGAGAGTCCGAATAGAGCACTAAATTACTCAAACATGCATGGATGACATCTAAAACCTCTTCAGACATGTTTTTGATGAGCGAAAACATTATAACATGGTAGAATTTATGCTCGTTCTTGCATTTTTTATTTTAATACCCGCACTTTAGGACAAAATGTTCTCGATCACGATATGGCGATGTTACCAAACAGCAGATCATCACAGGAACACGATTTTGATTCAGGCCTATTCTAACACACATGTTTGATTATTTCCCTCTGAACCAGTGGGACTGATGGAGAGTTCTGGACCAGGCATCGCTCTGAACATCTGGTCTTGTGTGAGGAGCCTTTCACCGCCGCTACGCTTCCCGCTGTGGACCGAAACACTCACAAAGCCCACCGCGTAGGCCCTAATTATTGCCCCTATCATTTGCATAATTACAATGTTTTTCTGCGCCAGAGACAGTATAGAAATTGTAAATTGTAGTGGACTCGCCGTCTGCGCCTCAGTTCAAGTCAGATTCAAAGAGTGAGATTCCCAGTTTGCTAGCCAGCTAACCAGCCAGGCAAGAGATCCCACTCACCCCGGCTCCTCCGCGCTCTCAATAGGATTTCAAAGCCACTAACTGTGTGAGAAATGAGAGAATTTGCCCCTCAAATCATATGGAATTACAGTGGTTTGCGTATAGGGGTTGGGGACAGCCAGCCAGCAGCTAGGCACAAAAGCCCAGAGGAAGCAGCTATTTCTGCGCGTTTTATTAAACCAACCGAGCAATTTAATTCCTTTGTTCGGGCCAGTTCTACTTCATTGATTAACAAAAGAGGGGATATAATTTTTTCAGCCCCCTTTGAAAAGCCTGAAATGTCAAGCCTTTTAAAGAGATTATTCTGCCTGTGCGCAATGAATAGAGCCCAGAGTAACCTTTTGTCTACAATTAAATATTCCAGCATAAATATAAAAGAAAATCAGAGATGGTGGGGGAAGATTGAGTCAGGAGAGATTGGAGAGGTAGATGGTTCGGCCATATAAATATGTGGAGATTGAACGATAAGAGAGGCACATGCAGACAGGGCAGAGGAGGGATCTAACAGCCCCTTAGGCGGCAGCAGCCCTGGTTTCTAATTAGATATACCAGCCAGAAAAAGACTCTCACTCTCCCCAGCGCGGCAAACACGGAGGCAAGCAGCTCCAGAGAGAACCGGAGAGGAGCCACCGTATCGCCAACATCTACCCGGCCGACGCCACCCTTCCTCTGGGCGCACGCGGAGGTATTTATGCATTTATGGATGTTGTTGTTTTTGCCTTTTTGTTTGTCGAAGTCGCGACGAAATGCGACGCCGACTGGGAGCTGCGTGAATGAAAAGTTTTAGAAGGTTGTTTGAGATGCAGGAGAGGTGATTAGGAGTGATAATAGGATGCCTCAGGGGCGCTTTGGAAATAAAGGGAAGATGCGTTTGATCGGGAATAAGGTCGGATACATTATTGGAAGTTTTGAGGGAGTCCCTGAGGAGTTTTTGCCAAAGTTTAACGTGTTCTTCTTGGAGTTTTTGGAGGACGCTTTGAATGGGATGGGTGGTGCTCTGGACATTTGTCATAATGCTTTTTCAACCAATCATTTTGTGCTCATGGGGCTGACTGCCAATCGACTTAAAGACATAAGAGATACATTTACATTTTTACAGCTTGACTTTTTATTAGTTTTCAGATAATAGTTCCCCTTTGATATTGTATTTTTTTAAGCTCCGACCCTTGCTTAAGTTTGTATGGAACTTGTTGCATCGAGTTGAACCTGGAATCGATACGGCTGTTTGCAAATGAGGGATGTTAAGTCGGGGTTCGTTTTTACAGTGACTGAAAATGATCAGATATGTTCATAGATTGTCAGATTGTTTTGAGGAAACGTTTTAGGTGTTTCAGCATTTTTTCTTCAATATTACAACATTTTGAATCAGTAAAGTTGCCCTCACCAGCATGGATGAAAGTCACTGAAGGGTTTGTGTATTTTTAGCTTTGCAAATGATTTTTCTCACATAAATTGTATGAGGTAAGATCCTAGACTGTAACATTTTGAGTGAGGTTGAGGAGTTTATTATGAGATTTAGAATGGACATGTCGAGTGGTTACTGTTGTTATGGCAATCAACTTTATTGTGATCTTTGATGCTATATATGATAATAATATAAACAAAGAAATAAAGACAATGTCCTTTATCATGAAAAAAAGATTATTATTATTATTATTATTATAGTATTTTTTCGCTACTTCAAGTCAACCCTTCACAAGAAAAGTTACATAATGCGCCTTTAGAAGAAATTAGGGTTGTCAAAAGTATTGAAAATCAAATAATGATTGATAATAAAGTTTGTATCGAAACTAGAAACTCATTTGAGCAGGTATCGATACTAAAAAAGTCACATTCACAGGACAAAAATGAACCTTTACTGAATGTCTTTAGAATGATCTTGAGCTGTATCTGTCACAAGTATAAGACACATAGACTAGTTTACGCACATGGACCACTATGAACCTACTGGACGACTGAGGGATCACACAGATATAAGGCCACATGGGAATAGAAAACAAAGTACGAACATTTAACGTTGGAAAATCACATCTATTGTCTAAAGAACAGGTGTTTTTATTATCATCGTGGTATCGGGATCAGTATTGAGTATCAAGCCTATTCCTTAGTATTGAAATCAAGTTTGACATTTTTGTATCGTGACAACACTAAAAGAAGTGTTTTAAAAAATGTCTCCTAATGTTATAACAGTGAATATATTATCAAAGTTTTGTTCTGTAAATCTAAAATGATTATATTTTAATGTCCGACTGGGTAATATTTCAAAGCTTTTTCTATTCCCAAGCTAAAAAATAAATCCTTCCGTGTGCCTTAATGAGAACTAGAGGAGGATATAGTTACAATAATAGAGGCACGGATTAAATGTATTAATTTGAATGTAAGTTAATCCATATGTTAATTAACAAAGTAGTTTATGAATAGACCAGCTTTAGTTCTCCTAATCTCCTTGAAGACTGCAGTGTCTGGGGGCTCCATTACAACTCCTGTATCCTCTATATATTATAGAAGTATATATGTCCATACGGTGCTTTTGTTCTAGCATAGACTCTTGTGTATATTAGGACTGTAGACAACTGAAGAAATTCTCGGTTGACTCTCAAAACTATTCGGTATCTCTATAATCTGACCATATATATGACTAAAACTGGATTAAAAGACAACTACAGCTACACAGGGGTTCACGCAAAAACAACTATTTATACAGAAAAGTACTGAAACTGTGTATTTATACGAGAAAATGCTGATTAAACCTCCAAATTTCAGCCAACTCACTGAATAGCATCATAACTGTAAACTGATTTAAAGCTCCTATATTACGCAGAAGTGACTCTTGTGAGCTTGAAGCCATGTTATAATGTTGTTACCGCCTCAAAAACACACCTGGACTTTATTATTAGTCTGTCTACATCTCCGAAGCTCAAAATGCTCTGGTCCAGCTTGTGATGTACAATACAATATACAATAGACTAGAATTAAGTAGTTACCTTTAAAAACAAACAAACTGTTTTACTTTTTATTCAGATGAGATTGACTCAAAGTCCACAAAACCTTCTGATGCACCAAGAAGCAAAGACATTTCTAAAAGGCTAAAACAACAGCTGCAACTCAAAAGTTTGGCAATTCCAGGACAGAAACAAATTCAAGTGATTCTCGTGAAGATGTATAGAGTTTAACAACACTGTGGAGCACTTCCTGTATTACCACTCTATAACATCTCAAGGTGGAACAGAGTGTATTCAGTTTGAGAGAAGAACTCAGCCTAAATATGCAGGGTTTGTGTGTTAAACATGTGTGAATGAAACAAAACACAGCTCCAGGTCTGTTTGTGACGAAGAAACATTATAACAGATCAGAAAAAAATAAAAACAAAACAAACAAAAAAACATAATATCGACACTTTAAGACTTTAAGGCACAAATTCATCTTACGTTTTTAAGTTAAACTAACCTATTATTTATTCCAGTGCATTGACCACAGGACCACAGCCCTGTAGTTTATATGTGGTCACAACAAATGGATAAAATTAGACCTTCTAGATTTCTTTGTGAGAATTTGAGAACTGGTGATGTGTCTTTCGGTGTTTAAGTTTATTTCTGTGCAGTTAAAGGCGCACTGTGTAACTTTTCCTACTGCTTGGACATGTCATTGCTTTGCCTGGAATGTTCCACAGTATGGCATTAAACTCATCTATCTTCCATTTATTCAGTCACAGGTGTTTTATTGCTAGTTGAGCGGAGTCATCTCTCCACAGATCTGACCTTTAACTGGGCAGAGTAGTGTCACCTGTTTGTCTCCTGTTTGTCTCCATTTTGAGAACCTAAAAAGTCCTCAAAATGGTGCCTATAACAGGAAACTGAAACCCAGGGCTGGGCTTTTGGTGATGTCATAAGATCGTGATTCAGTGCTTCATCTGTTTAATGCGGCTCTTTTCTCAAACGCAGACACTTTTCCCTGTTGGTCAATGTCCCTCAGGCTTTGAGTGAGTGACAGATGAAATTAACCAATCACAGTGAAGTATGAACTCTGTCTGAAGCAGGTGACTTTACTTATTTTTAAATATAATTTTCATTTTATTCATTTTTGGCATATCGCCCACCCCTACTGAGCAAGCAACAAATATATCTTAAAATTTCTCATATCTCTGCAGTGGGGGAAGAAGTACAGTATTTTCTGGACTATAAGTCTTACTTTTTTCATAGTTTGTCCGGGGGTGCGACTTATACTCAGATGCGACTTAAATGTGAAATTATTAAAATGTATAATTTCACATCTTCGTTATTGTCACACTGAAACCGCACGAGGCGCTCTAGGCTTGTACCAGTATCTACTACACGACGTGGCGCTTCATCGACCTCCTGAGTTGGCGGAGTTGTTCAGAAGCGACACCGAGGATGAAGAATTCAATGGATTTAGTGATTTGGAGTGAGATCGAGACTTTGGTAAACGTGTTAGCTGTTTTTTTATACTTAAGTTTTCTGATTAACTGTTAATATCTTACGTTAACACACCAGACACATATTCAGTTCGTTGTCTATGCTTCATGTAGCTGAATAAATATAAATATGTTACGTTAGCGTGATGTACTGATATTCAGCCTGTTGTTTTCTATTTTATTTTTATTATTATAACTTGCCTTTAAAGATAAAATGTCTGTTCTTGGTCTTGGATTTTGTAAAATCAATTTCCCCAAAAAATGCGACTTATACTCCAGTGCGACTTATATATGTTTTTTCCTCATTATTATGCATTTTTTGGCTGGTGCGACTTATACTCCGGAATAATCATACTTATAGTCCGGAAAATACAGTACTCAATTTGGTTACTTAAGTAAAAGTACAGATAAAGAAGCAAAAAAATACTCAAGTAAAAGTATCAAATGAAAAAATCTATGTAAGTAAAAGTATTAAAGTACGTGTTTAAAAATGTACTTAAAGAGTAAAAAGTAAAAGTATTTCTCGCAGATTTTGAGATCTTCTAAAGCTTTAAATGTAGTGATTTTAATAAAGATTTTTGCAGAATTTTGTTCAACAGAAACAATTGAATCAATAGATTTTTGTAGCTGTTTTTATTTGTATATTTGTGTTTACTCAAATTATGAACGTGAAATTAACCAATAACAGTGAAGTATGAACCCTCAGAACAAGCAGATGACTTAGTGACATTTCGCCCACTGCTACAGAAACCCATCTTTAATTAACAATAATAATAATTATTATTATTATACATAACACTTATATAGTGCTTTTCATGACACTCAAAGACGCTTCACACAATCCAAGGCAGACAAAACACAAAACAAATATATTTTCAAATTTCTCAGATCTTTGAACGTGAAAACACAATCTTTCAATTCAAAATTCTAATTATCTTCTAAAAAAACCCACTGCCACTTATTTATTTTTCTGTTGGATATCAATATAAAGGGATAGTCCTCATAAATATAGACAGGCGCACTTTCCCTCCGCTGAGGTTTATCTGAGAGTGTGATTGGACCAGACGGCTGAGGTCAGAGGTCGTGACACTGTTGTGTTAACCAAACGAGGGGTTAAACACTAAATGATCTTCACTCTGAGCGATGATGGCAGTGATGGATAACCACTCCAATAGGACGGGATTAGGTCTGTTTATAAATGAGATTTGACATTTGTGTTTAGACCACATCAATTCTAATGCATCCCCCGGGACTGGAGCCTCGCCTCAGACATGTGCGCCGCCAACGCAGATCCAGCGCTGAGGTTAAAGGCGCCTCTACCTGATGTTTTCTGTCTTAAACATGTGGAAAACTAAGAACTAGTTCATTTTAGACGGTTTACAGTGTTATTCCTCACTTACCTTATGCATTTTGAGTATCCTAAGTATTCACCATGATGAGTTTATAAGAGCTTTTCACAACTCTCAGAGGCGAGAAATGCTAACAACAACTAGCATGCTGACAGTATTACTTCCTGGTTCGCGGACAATCATTTTTTTATAATTAGATGCAGACAGCACACAGTGGTCTCATTTTGACGCTAAGAGCTGCTTTTACAATATATCTGTTCTTACTTTTATTATGATTTTTTTATTACTCTTATTGTGCCCATAGACCAGACAAATACACTTAGACTCGCTCCTCCCACCTTTTTCTTCTGCCGTATAATCTGAAGGTTTGATCCCGGCTGAGGTGGGCTTGTGTCCTGTTGTTGTGTCCTTGGGCAGACACTTCACCCACAGTCACATAGGCCTGTCACAATAACAAATTTTGATGTGCGCTATATTGATGAAGAAAATACAGACGATAAACGATAATACTGAAACTAATTTAAGCCACTGACACGATAACTCTAAAGCAGGATTACCCCCCCAAAAACGTTTTTAAATCTACAATATTGTTAAAAAATCACGAGCTGCAATAAATAAACAGCAGAATGAAACACTTTCGTTGTTAATTTGCATCTGTAATGAGTCATACGAGTGATTTATTCAACGTTTTACAGCTTAAATCTGATCATATAGCCAAAAAAATAACCAAAAAGTCCCCAGTAGTGCAAAGAAAAAGTACACGTGATAAAAATGATATAGCCAAAAAATAACCAAAAAGTCCCCAGTAGTGCAAAGAAAAAGTACACGTGATAAAAATGGACCCCAAAAAATATTGTTCCAGCTTTCATATACTGAACTATAAGTCGATATGGTGATTATCGTGACAGGCCTAATTATTATCATGATTTACAATACACTACAGAGATGCATTACTTATGTACTTATTCTCTAAAGCGTTAGCAGTAAAAACACCGTTATAGTCCATGTTGTGGAATTTTGCTTCCTCTGCATAGGTTTAGGACAGCTTCAGTTCACCGTTGACGTTTCTCTGTGGTTAGCTATAGCATCATCCAACCTTTTACAGAGTTTGTCCTTTTTTATCAGTTTCCTTGGTGACCTCGTCTCACAGAAGAAGTCTGCTATGGACTCATTTTATCTCGGCCATCTTGTCTCCGGGTTGTCCTTCTTAGCTCCTATTTACACCTCTTTGTGTGGAAGCGTGGGGAGACTTGAATGGACAATACTAACGTGCAGTGTTTTGTATATTCAAGTCGACGGATCGCAGACTGATGGTAAATTAACTTCTGCCTCCGACGTCCAGAGTCTCCTGCCTCTCGTTACAACTCCAGGACTCATTAGGACGACACTTATTATTCCTAACTGTCCAATTCTACAGGAAAGTCTAGATTACGATGTGACAGACAGACAATTTACATTCATCTATGTCTCACTGGCAGCAGGTG
>KN473697.1:8758-31016 GCA_000787095.1 Periophthalmodon schlosseri
GAAATGATGCCAGAGAGCCTATAATACCATTAGACTTGATTAGTTTTATTGAAAAGGACAGATCAAACTGGTTACTCAAGCCGCTTTACAATGTAAACTGGAATGTCCTTCTGTAGGAGACTGTATTGTGAGTTTAATGTCTTTCTTATTCTGTAAAGCACTTTAATTACTTTGAGTACAAATTGTGCTATACAAATAAACTTGCCTAGGAGATTATTCTTACTGCCAATTTGTTATCATTCATGCTTAGTTCAAGGGTAAAGGCCGTGCTCAATGAGTCACTAAGCTATTGTAGAAACCACTAAACGTTGTATGAAACTTTTTTCGAAGATTATCATGACATCTCATTTCAACTAATGTTTAAGTCTGGTCAAAAAATGCCAGGAGTCCTGTTAAAGTGAATGGGTGGATCCAATAAAATACATATCATGCATTATGTGTATTGTTGTTAGCCTTTAAATATGTTTTTAACCTTTGCTTTGGAATCTCATGTTTTAGAACTCCCCATACTAGAATCTGTTGTAGAGCTCCATCTATCGGCAGCAGAGGGAATTAGCATGGGGAAAAACTCACCTTCGCTAATATCAAACATGCCCCGATACGTAAGCACACGAGTGTAGAGAACACAATTTGACGGCATAATTGCTTTGAACGAGTCTAGGGATGATTTCTGGACTTAAAACTGCACAGGGTTTTTTACCTGTGACGCAACAATCCTGGGAAATTCAGACCGCATATATATTTTTACAGGACATTACTGAATCCAAAGTGAACAAAGATAAATAAAACTCGAGGTATGTTTCTGATGAGGAAGCAAAGTTGTAACATGGTTGAAAGTTAATTCATTATGGACAAATAGTGTTCAATAGAAATTAAGAGTTTGTTCATTAAGCTATTAAAAGTGTCATTTTTATAAAGTGTAACCTGAAATTGGATTAGGATGAACTTGTCAAAGGAGGGAGTAGCATCTCAAAACTTCTTCCACATGGTTTGATTTTTGCTTACAAATTCTGTCTCGAATAACTACAACCGTTTCCAGTGCCAAAGGCTGCGTGCCATTCTGAATGTTTTCTGCTCTTTGTTCTGGAGTGACCTTGCTTTGATAGCTTTTGTTGTTATCAATAAAAAGAAAAAAGCATGCCTTCTTTCTCTGCATCTCCGCTCGTGAGTAAGTGGTTTGGATTTTTAGCAAGCCTCTGGGGCTAATAGCTTTCACTCTGAGTCTACTGGATGTTCAGGTTTGTAAAGCCGGCTGGACCCGCCATTGACCAGGTCCCACTATTGAATTGAGTTTCTCCAACTGCCCCGGGGCTGCTCTCAGGCTGACAGGGGGCAGAGGGGAGCAGAGGGGGGCGGAGATGGGTAAGATGAAAGAGCAGACAGGAGGAAAACGACCGCTCACAGAAAGAAATTTACTGATCACAAAATCCACTTTCCGCAGTCTCCCCATCACTTCACTGTGTCCAATCACGGCTTTGTGCCCGTCCGCTGGGTAGTTGCAGGGGGTTAATTGAGGTCCGAACAGCAGGGGGCTATTATGACACGTCCACTAAGAAAACACACGCACACACACACAGTGCTTTGTGGGGACATTAAATTAACTTGTGTTCTTTTCATGATGACTAATGCTAACCGATAATTCAAATCCTAATATTAATCTACATCTTCACAATAAATAATATTGTTAATCTAATATTTATGTATTTACCTTATGGGGACCTTCCCACAAAGTAAAAAGTATGTACAGATTTCAGTCCATACAATGTAATTAATACCTGCCAATGAGAAAGACACACATGTATGAAGTTGTGGGGGAAAGGTGTTAGTAAAGAAAAAAAGGAAAATATGCACAACTTAATGTTGCATTAATTCACTAACAAACATACTGTTCATCCGTACATCTTATCCAGGGCCGAGTCGTGAGGACAGCAGTCTAAGCAGGGACTCCCAAACTTCCCTCACTCCGGACACTTCCTCCAGCTCCTCCAGGGGGACCCAAGATGTTCCCAGGCCAGCCGAGACACACAGTCCCTCCAGCGGGGGTCTCCTTCCGGTGGGACGTGCCCGGAACACCTCCCCAGAGAGGCATCCAGGAGGCATCCGCAACAGATGCTGATGCTCCGTGACTAGACAGACTATCTCTAAGAGAGCACCGAGCCACTCGGAGGAAACTCATTTTGACCACATGTATCCACGATCTTGTCTATTCGTCATTATCTAAAGCTCATGACATACAGGTGAGGGTAGGAACATAGATTGACCGGTAAATCGAGGTAAAAGGTTATCCATTAGAAAACAAATCTAGATGCAAATTATTGCTGCAGGAAAAGGAGTTGCAATGGAGAACTAACTAAGGAAAAAGACTTGTGGAAAGAAACTCCAAATACACAATTTGAATAATACAAATTACTTGATTATGAAACATCTTACTATAACAATATTTTTGGTAGTACATCATGTGAATTCTTACACCACCATTTTTATCTTTGTGCACTTACCACAGCAGACAAGTTCAGATTGATTTATGATTCATTTCCCTTACCAAATCCAAACCGTTGTCCAGCAGTTCTTCCCTCTTGATAGTAACCAGGCTGGTGTATGAATTATGAATAACACAATGTCAAAGCTCAGGGAAAAGGATAAATTAAGGTCATGTTTCTTAACACATGCAAATACAACATTTGTGTGCCTTTGTAATGAGGTGAGGTCAGCTTCAACAATTCCTCTCTTTGACGAAGATTCAAAATCACAAATCATCTGCATAAATTACACATTTAATGCAACAAGTCACCACGGCACGCTGTAGATCAGAATGAGGTGTGTGTGTGTGTGTGTGTGTGTGTGTGTGTGTGTATGTATGTGTGCGTGTGTGTGTGTGCATGGGGGGGAGGGGGGTGCTCTACAGGCTTTGTTAGCAGCAGATGGCAGGCCCCTGATCCAGTGCCAGCTTCACTGTGTGATCATGTAAATGATGCACGGCCACATTTAAGAAACACAACTGCCCCATAACAGTGAGAAGTAAATAAATCCGTGTATATGCAGATGTGTAGCCACCTGTGGTGATGTAAACCAGATGAACAAGGCGGCTGCAGCGATCGATCTCTACATAAGGATTCATTTCAGCTCAAACAGTTATGTGTATCTGTAATGTTGTGCAAACTTGTCTCTTTGGCATTCGGCACCAGTTAGAGAGACAGAGAGCCACCTTTATAAAACAAAAACAAAAAAACTCGAAAATGTCAAAAAATGCTTTGGATTTCACATTGTGATGAGGAGGATACTACTATCTGTCTGAAAAGTGAATACATTCCTGTCTCTAGGCTCTACCCATAGTTGTTTATCTTAGAAGGCGATGCTCCCAAAACAGTCATCTTGTCACCAGTTATTTGTCTTACTATAAACAACTATCCGGCAGCAAAACACAACCTCATGTGTCCCATTACTCTCCTCCATCACTACGCCCAAATCCAAACCACAAAATTCCCAGCATTAAAATCCAACCACACACACACGCTCTCTCACTCTCTCCGCTCTCAAAAATCAGAACAAATAGCACGCGTAAACACACAAACCCGCATAAATACAAACAACTAAGTGATCTGCTTCATCTGTCCAAATCCGTTTCCGTCAAAGTTTGTTTCTGCCTTGCTCCGAGCCCTGTTTAAATACTCATTGTGAAGTCTTTAATGTGAGGCGCTAACTGTGCACGTGATGTTGCCTTCCCCGTGTTGATTGAAGCCAAAGACGAACAGTGGGAAGCTTTACATCAAAGTCTGACATTCACCTTTCACAGCCTCTGCTTTTGATGCACACACAGCACACACAACACAAACGTAACACACACACACACACACACAAATACTCGGGGGGAATGCAAAGTTCTGACATCAAAACCCAAAAGTGACATGCCTCCTGGAATCTCAGTATTGCAGCAGGTGTCAATATACGAGAGAGATGCCAGGATTTCGAAATGGCTGGATGTTTGCGCTCCGAGGCGGATCAATGGGCGCTACGTCACCTCCAAGTATTTTTGCGCTAGTCTACAAGGGCACACTCGTCAATATATTTTGTCGATCCCGAGATGAATGGAGAGACTTGGATCAGGAGGTGCAACATAGATCTCAAACCAGACAAACGATAGGTTGGTTGCCTAAAAGTGATGTTACAAAATGAGTTTATTTCTTGCTTTCCTACAAGAAAACGAAACTAGTCTGAATTCTGAAATATTAGAGAGAGTAGGGCCACAATACTAATGCAATCATGAGGAAATGGGGAATGAAATGAGATTATGGTTCACGATATTTCAGTTTGGCAGAAATGCACATCAGATTTATTTGCTTATCATCAATGAATCTCAAAGAAGAAGAAAAAAAATGGAACCTCACTAAATTATTTCTTTGTTCTCTTCTTTTTAAATATTCCGCCCTTCCCCTCTTATGTCTTTAGTTTTCTTTTTCTGTTTTATTACTTACCTACCCATACACACACACACACACACACACACACACACACACACACACTCTCATATAAGAAGATAAGAAGAACAGATGCACCCCTCTCCCCACAAATCAAAATGTCTAATGTCTTTTATTGAGTTTATTGTCACTAATGTCACAAAAAAAAAAAAAAAATCTCAAAAAACATGGAAAAAATATCACATGAATAACATAACATTTAACATATGAACAACATCTTGGTAAGAAGAACAGATGCACCCCTCTCCCCACAAATCAAAATGTCTAATGTCTTTTATTGAGTTTATTGTCACTAATGTCACAAAAAAAAAAAAAAAAATCTCAAAAAACATGGAAAAAATATCACATGAATAACATAACATTTAACATATGAACAACATCTTGGCTTGGTAAAGGCCACTCATCCTTGAAGATTGATTTTAAATGGCTGAGGTGGTCAGTATCTTAGCAACAAATGCACTTTTCCTTATATTTCACATCCATTTGAATATTGTTTATTGAAAAACCATCCATGCGCCGCCCGGGAGTGTTCTGTTTAATGCGTTAGCTCTGTGCTACATATGCACACGTTCACACTGGACATAAGGCTCTCTTACAGCATGAATGGGCCCTTCTGGTCACAATAGAAACAATATATAGAAGAACAAACATACACACACATTTGGCAGGAGGCGCATCAGGCAGCAGATGCTTGTGAATGAGTTCTTTTAGCGGCCGTGATTCATAATGTGGCCATTGAAAATCACTTTGAGCACATTCATACACACTTATTGCCACCCATGAATATTCACAGCTCGGGGCGTTTGGCAAATACATGCGTCTAACGGGATTTACACACAGACATATACAAACACACATTAGCAGACAAAGTGCTTTTTCTATTGGATGCACTGTGGCTGGAAAATTTGAAATGAGCTATTGTTTAAAATGATGGATTACAAGCGATTTAGGGTACGGATGTCAAATTAGAACAAAATTTCCCTGTTTAATGTGCATGATCTGAGGAGGAAATTGCTATTTGAGGCAGCACAAGCCTTTAAAACACAACAGGCACGAATATGTCCTCAGAAGAACTTTGATCTTTAGAGACACGTCCTTCTTTTCATTTTTTGTCTCCTCACTTTTAGGTCCGGTGAGTCGTCTGTTAAGGCCTGAAGTTGAGGCACTTTCCAAACATCACCTACAGCATTACTGGATGTTCTTGAGATTTTCCTCTCCTGAGAGCTAGAGCCAGATTTTTCTTACAAAGAGCTAAAAGTTGTAAAAGTTGTACATGACCTGAACTCATTATGCCAGCCCCTCAAGAAATCTACATTAGAATATCTGTAAAAGGCTTCGAACAGCCTAATTAAAATGATATTTAAATGTGAACTATGTAACGTTTCTGGTAGACAGTCCATAACCTGCTCGTCTCTATAAAGAAGTCAGAGCTTATGTTCCACAGTGTGACATTAAACATATCTATCTCCATGAAGACAAGCAGGTGATGCCACAAGGCCAAGTTAACCTGATTTATAAAGAAGTGAAGCCAAATGTGGTGCGATTTAAATAATTTTAAAAAATGGTGCCTCCTAAAAACTGCAGTGCGAATCTCTTCTCTTCTTTCTTTTCAACAATTTTCGTCTTTGGACCCAGCACACAGTCGCAACTTTTGACGGATGTGCATGTTTTTTTCTACCAGCAAAGATGTGAACCCGCTCACAGTAAGAATGCATGTTCTTCAAGGATTATGTTTGCAACACCGACACCTAACTACACTAATACTAAACACTAACTGAATAAATGCAAGGTAGAAATGTTAAATTCCACACTATGGAACATTCCTACAAAGCAATAAGAGGTGGTGGATCGCAGCGAATTTACATAATAGACCTTTAAATCAAGGTCATCACATCAAGGTAAATCACTTTTGACAGAATTTGATGATAGGTATTGGTGGCAACAAATAATTCATCAGATATTGACCTTAATCCGCCCTGCCCACTTTTGCCGTTAATGCGACGAAACTGTACTTCCGGTTAAGCGGGAATCCCATACATTTAAATGGAGAATTTGGGAAAAGTTTTGCCGCTAAAATCTGACATAAAGTTGGTTGATTTGTGTAAAACGTCCTATGTTCATGTGACCAACAAGTCAACACTGCGCCGATTCTCTGGGAGGCTTTAAAACGGCTTTGTAATCCCTATAGAACTTATTTGCTAGATCGGCAGCTTCATGCAAAATAATACAACACGAATGACGATGGCGGCGCCCACGGCAACTTCCGGAATAAGGTGAATACAGTACATAATGTTGCCAAGCTCTTGTCTCTTCGCCATTGTAGAAATAGAACTGTCCAAGAGGTCTGAGATTCCTGCCACAGTGGTTTTAAGGTTTTATTACACCTTAGTCCTAATGCAAACGAACTCATGATGGGCTCTCAACACTTGTAATTTATAGCTGACATATTAGCTTTGTAGAACGGCATCATTGACTTGTGATGGTGAGTGTTTTTATGTGAAAAACAAGCTCCATAAATGAATTCAGAGAAGCAAAGTACCACATGAAAACACAGTTAGGTCATGGCTTGCCCATCCATCATGATACGAGACAGGCCTGGCTGCTCCTCGTGAGGCATTACATTATGAGAAGTGACGACGCGGTTGGACCTTTCTGACAGATCATGTGAACATTTGCTTTAGGGCGTCGGTGGATTAACAGTTATAATTACGCCAAAACATCTGGGTTTCCCCTCTTTTTTAACAAATTGAAAACAGAGATATGTTTTTAAAAGAGTGAAGAACAAAACCAAGTTAAGTGAACAGCTGAGTGGAACCAGATGAATGAGTTTAGGTGATGAAAAGCTGACAAAAGCCCCGTTCGCCGATCAGTTCTAGTCAACAGCTATAAGCCTCTTACCTTCCGATGTGATGACAGTCAAACAAGGTGGGCAAACAGTCAGTAGTTGCACCGCACACTTGCCTGCCTCTCCAGTCCCTCAAATCTAATCTTTTTCTTTTATTTTACACATAAACTGGAGTGATTGTTTTGACATGAACAGACCGTGCGCTTCTCTGATTGGTCAATCCACCAGCCAATCACAAGCATCGAAAACTGCGGACACATGATAGAGTAAATGCACGTGGTCTTGGGCGGCCGTAACCAGAATTATGACGCCCATAAACATGACCTTATTTATCATATATTTTTAAAACTCTTGTTCAGTGGATTATCTTTTATTTATGTATTTTGGATGTAAAACCCCCCAAAATCGCTCACATACCCGGCAAATTCTTCTGTATTTCCTCAACCTTAGCGTACTTTTGGTCTTGATTGAATTCAAAGACAACAGTCAGCTCAAGTTATGTTTGAACCGGAGGTGATCCGACTGACAGGAAACCCATTTGTTTCTGAACAGACTGAAAAATGAGAAATCTGAAATCGAAAATCTGTTTTGGCAACTGCATATCAATACATGAAAGTGTGTTTGCAATCAGTGAAGCTCTCTCAAACCTTAATAGTTTGGAAACCATCTAAAAACAAAGTTCTCCTTGACTGTCTATAATGCCTGTGTGCTAGACTTCAAATGGATCGCATGTATTGCCTCCCTCTGCACTACTGTGTGTGTGATCTTGTCCATCTTCTTCTCGAAAAACAAATGCAGACCACATGTTTTTGGAAGAAACGTTGCCGACCAGGAATGGGAAAGCACCTCACAGTCCATATAACTCCATCTATCCTCGCTAACGTAACTTCTTCTCCACATCTCACCACTTTGATACGCTGTCCCCGCAAAAGCCCTTGTTTTTTCCAAATCTGTCAGATCTCATCACTCGCTCGGCAGCTTTTACCCCTGCACAGCGTGCGGACGGGTTCGGCTCAGCATGATGGTGCATGATGGGAAATTGAGTTCCCGGGGAGAGAGTCTGGATGTGACCTGTTGACCTCACTACAGCACAGTCAGGAAAAGGAACTGCAGTTGGCAAAAAGTGAAAACTGAGAAATCCCAATATTTTCTTTGAGGTTTAAGTGGGATGACTTGTACGTTTTGATGCCAAGAATACAAGAAACCAAAACACGATAATAAAGTGGAAAAATACAAAAAGGAAAAGGATGGGTGGGGGTGCGTTCACCTTTCTCGACGCGGTTGCCAAGACAAAAAGTGGCATCGTCGTGACAACACATACACAAACACGGAGCAATGTGGGGAGTCTGGAGAACGATCCTGAGTAATTATACATTTTATCCCGAATTCTAAATACCTCTCCGGAATCTCTGATAAAGTTTGTTGTTGCAGAGGGGTTGAATCTTGAGCGCTTATGAAAAGTGACTGGTGGGGAATGCCTTGGCTGACACGGCTGCTCGCGTGTGATGGAAAACTCAACAAATTTCCAAACAAACAATCTGGAAGCAATTAGCATAGTGAGACAAAATAGCAATCATATTCTCGCCCTATCCCAAATTTATCCCTCCTCAGATATAGCATTTTCAATAGACAAAACCATTAAAAGAGAAGAGGTGGGGGTGGTTTTCTAGTTTGTCCCCGTCTTGCAATAGTAAACACAATATCCAAAAAAAGAAGATGCTAGGGCTAAAGCAGTGTTCATGTTTCAATTAAATACCACCTGATACAATTTTTGACCTTCTGAGCTGGAGCTGGATAAATAGGACTATTCCAGGTCTAAACAAGGGCTAAACCAAGTTTAAAGGGCCATATTACACTATTTTCAGATCTATGTTATAATGTTGTTTCCTCATCACAAACAATGTTTCATTCACACATGTTTAACACACAAACCCTGCAGATTTAGGCTGAGTCATTTCTCAAACAGAAAACACTCCACCTTGTGATGTCATGTGGTAATACAGGAAGTGCTCCACTGTGTTTTAAACTCCATACACCTTCACTACATCACAAGGTGGAACAGAGCTTTGGAGATGTAGACAGACTAGGTGGAACAGGCTTTGGAGATGTAGACAGACTAATAATAAAGGGTTACTCAAACATGTGTGAATGAAACACAACTCCAGGTGTGTTTTTGGGGAGGTAGCAACATTATAACGTGACTTAAAGCTCACAAGAGTCAATTTTGTGTAATATAGGACCTTTAATACAGGAAGACATAGTTGACAGTAAAGTGAGGACCAAGCTAAAAGAGAAAAAACATGACAAAACAACTCTATATTAAGCACACGCTAGAGCTGCAGTGAAATCCACAAGAAAAGACACACCACAATTTAAGAACCGCTGCTTTAGACCTTAACCAAGTTGTGTTAAATAAATACAGTGACATGGAGCTGTAAAGTAGAGACTGAGGAAAAGAAAGTAGCTCACATGACAAATGAACAGAGACAGAGTGCGATGTTTATGAGGCCGAATTCCCAGATCCAAGACATGATGATTCCCAGATCTCGGAATATGACTGGAGCCATCAGTCTGAGCCTCTGGAGATGATGCAGACGCAGCAGTTGTCACCTGATGCTGCTGAATCCACAACTACTGTAAGCAGACATAAACGGAGGAGGAGGAGAGCCTTTTCATCAAAGTCAAACACTCAAGACGTGTTTAGAGGCAAGCACAACGGTGTCAATGATACTAAAATAAAACTACTGGAGCTGTTCGAAGAGTTCAGGTCATTTTAGTTCAACGCACATCATCAGTGAAAGTGCATTGTGCAATATATTAATAAATTGCACATGGGCAACAATAAACGTAAATTAACCAACCAATGAGAGTTTTATTTGCCTGGCTCTCCAGTCCCTCCTGCTTTCTGCTCAAATGTCATTTTTTTTCTTTCATTTTACACATAAACTGCCGTGATTGTTTTGACATGAACCGACCGTGCGCTTCTCTGATTGGTCAATCCACCTGTCAATCACAACCATCAAAAACTGTGGACGGGACAGAGTAAATGTGGTCTCGGGCGTCCGTAACCAGAATTAAGACGCCTATAAATGTGGCCTCGTTTATCATATATATTTTTTTATTCTTATTCAATGGATTATGTTTTATTCATGTTTTTTGAAGTGAATGACATATAAACCCCACAAAATAACTCGCATATCTAACAAATTCCACTGTATTTCCTCAACCTAATTCAAAGGTTTAGTTCTGAACCAGCCTCTTTTCGCGCTGCCGTGGGCCCGGGGAGCACTTAGGTGTGTGTTTTAGACTGTGGTCAGAGAGCAGAGCATTATGTCCTGAAGACGTTTAAGATCCTCCTGCAGTGTGTGAGTTCACCGAGCACATCACTAGTAGATCAGAACCAGCCCCGTCTTAACTATTTCTTCTATTCAGATAACTGCGCCTGAACTGTACCTCTGCTACTTTGTCTTGGTCTTTGTTTTACTTTTGCTTTAACTTTTGTTTTGTTCAGTTTGATTTATTTACTTCAGCTCTGCCCTTGTTCAGGCTCTGTGCTCGGTGTTCTCTGTGTGCTCTGATGCCCTGAGCCTGACCTGACAGGCGGTGGCTGGGTAACCTTTGAATGGACGAGGAATCCAGAGATTTTACCAGTTGTAGATGTTGTTACTGAAATGTAAATGTGTGTAAAATGTAAAACAAAGAATCTGTAACCTAAGTGGAACCTGGGTCTCGCTTAACCTCCTGAGACCTGCGTCCTCATATGTGGACAACACATTTTGGGTCGTCTAGGCCACAATACAATTTTTTTTCTCTACAAGGTCCTGGTGTCACATATGAGGTCATTAAACTGCCACTTAGTGATGACAGAAGAGTTTAACACATTATAGTTTAGATTCAAGATGGACTTTGTTAAAGGCTCATGTCTTCACCTGTGAGAAGCTCTTCAAATGAGACACATTGTTCCAAGAGGCACAATTCTTGTTTCTCATTTTGTTTTTACTCAGGAACAATGTTGCTGTGATCAGGCACTTAACAAATAGTTTTTGCAAATCATTATTTAAATGTGACTTTATTGTTTCTATCAAAATCATTAAAACGTACAACGAATGTCCTCATATGTGGACATCATTTTTCTCATAATGTAAAAAGATAATTTTTTGTTTTTACACTCACCAGCTCCCAGTCAGCCCAAATAACAAAGAGAAAAAATGAATAAAGCAGCCATGAAGAGTTCAGGTCTCAGGAGGTTAAGTCGGTATCTACACTCCTGTCCTACCCGTGCGCCTTATTGGCACCGTTCCCCAACCTATATTTGAGGTGGTGTTGTCGCAACACTTTTCAAATTCCAAATGGTTAACCCCACCACAAAGAAAAGGGGCTCAAAAATTAATCTCTTTTATTAGTAAGAGGATTTCTTGGTGAACAGCGATGACTAATTCTGTAATTAGAAAAACGATTGCTTCATGGGAACTCCGCACCACCCTAGTTTATGCCTTAATCTAGCTCACCCACATAAAACTTAATCTCCGAAGAATAGACTTGGGCTGGATCTGATTTGTCCACGCCAGAAATAAACAGCCCATTATACTGCAGACAGTTTGCTCCCCTGCGCACCTGTACTCGGCAGTGACCCCGCCATGTCTGTCGTCACAATCGTTGGTCTTGTCTAAACACAAAGTGATAGATGCAGCGGCTAATCAAGACATCGGTAGAAACAGCTTGGGTCCTGCTGAGGGCTAAACAACTCATCACTGTTATTCCCATGGTTTGCTTATTTATAGGGGTAATGTAAAAAATTTAAAAGTTATTACCAGATCGCCCCTGGGATCAGAGTGTGAAGTGAATAAAGACAGGTTCTACTGTTTCATTGGACATGTGAGTAAACGGTGAATGGGACGTAACCTGCAGTTAACAAGCCATCTCTTTATGATCTAAACGGACTGTATGTACTGTACAAAGAAGGAGCGAGGAGTTACATTTGGAGAGTGTAATTTCAAGCAGGTTTGATTATTTAAAGACACACCACTAAAAGTAATTGTAATTAAGGCTATTATATCACCATAACTATTAAAATTGCAGACAGAATATTAATAATTTTAACTATGAACTACTGAATTTTGTTATACACTGCCAGGCAAAAGTTTGGACACACCCTCTCAATGTTCATTCAATGTTTTCTTTTCTTTACTTTTACTACTTTCTGCATTTTATATACATACAGAAGACATCAAATAAATATGAAGTAAGATATATGGAATTATGCAGCAAAGAAAAAAAAGGTAAATAACTCAACTAAATATATTTTTTAATGTTTTATGTTCAAATCTTCAAAGTAGCCACCCTTTGCTTTTTAGAAAAATATTTAGTGGAGTTATTTACTTGCTTTACTACGTAATTCCATACATCTTACTTCATATATCTGATGTCTTCCATATGTATCTAAAATGTAGAAAGTCGTAAAATTGAAGAGAAAAAACACATTGAATGAGACGGTGTGTCCAAACTTTTGACTGGTGTTTAAACATACACTAGCGGTCAAAAGTTTGGACGCACCCTCTCATATGAAGCAAGATATATGGAATTATATAGCAAAGAAAAAAAGTTGTGAGCGGCGAGTTGACGTTTCTTCCTTATTTGGAGCGTGTCTTATGAACCCCGTTTCTTTGCTTAGGGTTTGTTGAGCTTGATCAGGGCTTGTTCTCCCCCTGTCTCTCGCACTCCCCCGTAGTCCTCAGGCGATTACGATTACTAGATCTATTGGCGACGACCGTGGACAAGAACATTTCCTCTTGTGGCTCCTCAGGCAGTTTGAACCAGAGGCGATCTCCAGCCCTTGTTGCGTTCACCTCTGGCGCCACAGCCTTTGCCGCTGTTGTCTTTGCAATCCATCTAGAGTTTGTTAACTAAGATTTAAACAGTTTTATCAGCTTGAATCCACTCCGCCTGTTTGCGTGCGCTCACGAGTGCTTCGAATATCAGCATGACTAATATCAGCACTTAGACTCACATGACATCAGGACATCTTGACGCCGTAACTTTTTACATTTGAAAAGTTATGTTTTTTTATTGCAAATATCAACAATTAACATGTCAAAATTTAAATCAGGATTAAGCTTTAAAAATGCCGTAATGTTTCAAATATTTTACATTTCTCCTCCGATAGACCACCAGACAAACTCTCCATTCATTCCAGCACTCTGACATCCTCTCGTTCCTCCCCCATTCCCCAAACAATAGGCTCATATTGTTGTGTTTACTGGTGTGAACTTGTGGGCATTTCTCTCCGCTCCAAAATGTAGACGCTGTAGACTCAGGAAGCCTGCTTACTCTAATAAAGTTTAACGCGCCAGTCCACGTCCCACCAGACACTAAACACAACACACAGCATAGCACAAAAACTGATCCCCATTATCTCCAAACTTACATGACCTCATTATATCAAATCGAATCAAAACGGCTCCTCACTTGGTGCTTTTTTATTACAACAATCTGGAAGATGATTGACAGAGATTATTTAAACATCTGAAGCCTGGCTCCAAACCATTGCTTAATTATTCACTGATTGCTGGATTTTTCAAACTGGCAGATTTGGAGTAACTTTGTAAGTCCTGTTCTTCACTAAAAGAATAGTTGCAGTCAAACAATTGATTCCATTACTATGAAGAGAAAGAACTTCATTAACCCCCCTTACGTGAGGCGCTGACCGGAGTTTGTATCTTCTCTTGTAAGCAGCAATTAACCTCTTGGGTTGTCTTGGTAACAGCACAAGAAACAAACCAGGCGATGACTCTTGATAGATTACACTTTAAAGAGGGTATTACGCATCTAGGGGTTATTAACGGTGGGGGAAGGTAACGAAGTACAAGTAGTAAAGTACTGTACTTAAGTAGAATTTTTGGGTATCTGCACTTTACTTAAGACATTTTAAGTGGATACTTTTTACTTTTACGTCACTACATTTGAGAGCAGGTATCTGTACTTTCTACTCCACTACATTTTTGAACAGGGCTGAAAAGTAAAAAGTACTTTTCATATGATTTGAGGGGTTATTTTTACCATGTTAAATTACTATTGACCAAAATATGTATTGTTTTAAATCAATATTACTACATTTAACACTTTTACTTTTTCCTCTTAAAGTACATTTTAAACAGGTGTTAAATTGTTATTTAAGTAGATTTGTTCATGTGATACTTTTTACTTTTACTTGAGTAACTTTTTACCTCTGTATCTGCACTTTTACTTAAGTAACAAAATTGAGTACTTCACCCACCACTGGTTATTAACTGCTAACACATAACATATTTAGATCACTTTGTTAGCTTTTCTTGTTTTGAAAATGCACCAAACTTATTAACATGTTTAATAAGTTTCGTTTTTGATGCTCTGAGTCCCACTTTCCCACTTCCCCTGCACATCGCATCAGGTTTGTGAAGCCGTAGTGTATTGTTTTGTATCATGCTTTTGTATATTTACGGAGAACTGTCGTGTGGGAGCGTGGGTGACGTTGGCTTGTGGGCGGAGCATTGCGCAGAATCTTACCGCTAACCATAAGGAGGGTTCGAATAGGGCCCTGGTGAGATCGCTAAATTACTCAAACCTGTTTTTGACAAGAGAATGTTATAACATGGTCCATTTTGCATAATATCTTTAAACATTCATTAGGCAAGATAAAATAGGAGAACTTTCTTTTGTCCTACAATGGGGAAATTTCAGAGTTGCAACACAAAGTTCAAAAACACCGTGTAGGAGAATATAAATATGCACTAAAAATACTAAAAAGGTCCTATATTAGACGGAATTGACTCTTGTGAGCTTTAAGTCATGTTAGAATGTTATTACCTTACCAAAAACAAACCTGGAGTGTTCTGTTTTATTCACAGGTTTGTGTAATCCTGGTTTATTAGTCTGTCTACATCTCCAAAGCTCAAAATGCTTGGTTCCACCTTGTGGTGGCATGAAGTGGCAGTTACAGCTACATTTTACTTTTTATTCATTAGAGATTCCACAGCTGAAATCATCCAAATGATTCTAATGAAGGCGTGTGGCGCAGGGTTTGTGTGTTAAACATGTGTGAATAAAACAAAACACAACTCCAGGTCTGTTCGTGACGAGGAAACAACATTAGAACATAGATCAGAAAACAGCGTAATGTGGGCCATTTAAAATAGACTGACATCTAACCAAGCATGTAAAAGCATTCGTTCTGTTTGAGAACTGGATGCTGCCACTTCACAGAGTAGAGTGCCTACAAATGAACTCATGGGTTTGTAGTTGATCGCGAGGCCCTTAACATTGCTGGACACTGAAGCATGATTCATTTACTCGTTGCTCACAGGAGATGGAGGCTATCTCTAAAAGCACAGATGCCCGCACGCAGCTAGTGGAGGAGTTTGAACTGCCAAATATGTCTCTCTCTACCAACTCCCCAGAGCTCTGATTACGCCACATTAAGCAGGCTACCAGAACAAATGCAAAATTCCAAAATTTGATCTTTGGTTTGGTGACATTAGTTCTCAAGTTTTTCTTTCCGCTTTGATGCATCACGTTCTTCGGTTTATATACAGTGCCCTCCGGGTTCAAACGCATCAGCTCCTCCATATGATTGGCAGGGAAGAGGGCAATATTTCAACGCGAGCATCCAAACTGGGGTGAATGAAGAGATTTAGGGATTTGGGGTGATTGAATTAGCCTGTACCAAGCTGTCTCAGGAAATAGAAGAGATATTTCAGTCTAATCTAAAACAGCAAATGTACAGCATGCACACGCCCCCAGAACAAAAGATTTTCAAACCTTCACATAGGGGATGGCAGGCTGGTGGGTTACAGAGCCATGGAAAGAGGGAGCATGATCAGGACCAGACTGAAGCAGATCAAACAGTAGAAGTATTGGAGAAGAGAGGCCAGAGATGGAGGCTGGAGCAACATTACTTCACTAGCAAGGACCTTAAATATGACTTTATATGAATGAAGACGATGGTCACGGTAGACAGAGTGATATTCAAAGGTTTGGGGCTTCTGAGGAGGCAAAAGGCTCTCGGGCTTTGTGTCCCCCAAACGCAGCCTAAGAGAGAGGGAGCATGATCAGGACCAGACTGGGGCAGATCAAACAGTAGTGCAGAAGCACAAGAGAGGAGTGGCAAGGATGGAGACATCAAACACGACTAATGTGAACCATATCGGCTGTATAAACAAGTCAATAAGGGATTTGAACTAGATATCCAAACACTACAACAGGGATTCTGGACATTTTACAACAATTTAAAAGTGCAGTTATTTTTCTGATGGAGGGTTACTTTTATTTATTTATTTTTTACTTTTTACTTTTCTCTTGCTTCTCTCCATGGAGATGTTATTGCTTTGCCTGGAAAGTTCCATGATACGGTATTTAAACTTACAGGTGTTATTGCTAAAACTTCTACACTGAAAAACATGCATCCACAGAAAGATGTGCTTGTGTCCGTGAAGATAAGTTTATGTCATACTATGGAATATTTCAGGAAAAGCAATGACCTCTCCATGGATACAAGGTTTCAGACTCCACCAAAAAAAAAAGACTTGCATTAGTGCATCTTTATTATAATAGCCAAAGTTTTTGATTTAGTTTCAGGTCCTGACTAGAACCATGAAGTACTTCACACATGCGTCCTGTGCTCAGGTCTCTGCACTGGCTCCTGTGGCTCAGAGAATAGACTTTAAAGCAGCTCTGCTTGTTACAAGTCTCTCCATGGCCTAGAACCAAAGTACATCTCTGATATGTTAGTGCCATATGAACCATCTCACACTCTGAGGACTTCAGGGACCGGCCTCCTGCTGGTGCCCAGAGTCAGGACTAAACATGGGGAATCAGTGTTTCAGTTTTATGCAGCTAAAACCTGGAACAGTCTTCCTGAAGATGTGAGACAGGCCTCTACTTTGACAATGGTTAAATCCAGGCCAAACGGTTCTGTTTAGCTGTGCACATGACTGAAAGGCTTTTATTCTGCACTCTTCTTTTTTAATGTTAAGGCTTTTATCTGCACTCTTCTTTTTTAATGTTCATTTTATGATGATAATTTATGTTTTGATTTGTTGTATTGTGACTTTAATGTCTTTCTTATTCTGTAAAGCACTTTGAATTACTTTGTGTACAAATTGAGCTATACAAATAAACTTGCCTCGCCTTGATGTGCCTTTGTGATTTGCTTGATTTGGCGCTCAGTATATTCTCTGATTACTTGCGGATCTACAATTTCCTGATCTCCAGATGAATCTTTTATTCCTTTTATTTAAGATATAACTTTTCTTTCATTTAATAACAGATTTTGTGATTCTGAGATTTCTTACATAATGCAGTGCTTTTCTAAGTGCCCTCATCGAGTCCTGATTCAAAGTCATTGGTGGTACATTTCTTTTATAGATCTTTTTCTACCTGATTCTTTTTCACCCCCTTTGATCGTGTCTTGCTTTTGGTCTCTTCCCTAAATCGAAACTGCAAATGATCATAACAAGACACGATTTGCAAGTGATAAAAGACACATTACGGGTCAGCGGACTTGTTGGAGGTTACATCACATCTACGTACACTACCAGTCAAAAGTTTGGACACACTTTTTCATCTATGTTTCTTCTTTATATTCATGACTATTTACATTATAGGCTTCCAAACTATGAATGAACACATATGGATGTAACAAACAAAAAATAAACACATAAATAAATAAAATAACCACCCTTTGCTTTGATCGCTGCTTCGCTCTTCTGGCATTTCTTGACCCTGACGCGGCACAGCTGTGAAGTTAAAACCATTACAGCAGACTTGATCATGAAGCTCACTGACAGGAGGCCGAGGGTTTGCGGCGCTGTCGTCAAAGCAGAGGGTGGATACTTTTGAATATAATTTGAATATTAAAACAACTGTTGAGTTATTTCACTTTTTTTCTTTGCTACATGACTCCATGTATCTTGCTGTCTTGTGTATATAAAATGCAGAAAGTTTTAACCACACAAACACACACACAAAAACACTGAATGAGAGGGTGTGTCCAAACTTTTGACTGGTGGTGAGTCAGGAGCTCTCTGATCGATAATCACTGAAGTGGAAATGAGGGGGGTCACCAACAGGCCAGTGGCATTGCACATCTCAGCCTTCACTTTGCCCGCTGAAGACCACATCTCTCACCTGTCCAAACATTTACTATATCCTATGATGAGTGTGACCCAGCTTTGCCCCCGTCTCTTCATGTAAGCCATAAGATATTTATAAAGAAAAATGTGTTGAGCGCTCGTGGAGGTTTAAGAAGGACCCCTTTTGTTGTTTTGTCCACACACAACTGGGTCTCATAGTAAATGCTCAGTGCGCCGCTTTAATGGGAGAAAGCATAAAACAGATGTGGTGCTATATGTTATAGATTAACAGATCAAAAGTGAAACGTCGAGTTTGACAAACAACAGGTTCTGTTTAAGGCTATGGAGAAAGGCATGGCATGGAAAGAACATTCTGATAATATTTTTAATAGGTTAAGGTTTTATTACAGAGTTTATAATTCATTTCAGTCAATAACCTGATCGTTTTCTTTTATCCTATTTCTGCAATGAGTGGCTAAGGGAATTGGCAGTCCAGACGATTGCTCTATTAGATTTTTATAATATATTTTTCATTTTGACAGTATTATTGCAATAGTCAGCCTTCATTTACATGGAGCCAGGGTGGTCCCAGGCTGCTCGTCCTCTTCACACTCCTCTCCTGTCGCTCTGTCTTTTCTATAGCACCATTCATTAAACCAGAGAGCCTATTGAACACTGGCCTAATTAATTTGCTAAACATCCAGGAGGCGTGTCCCAATGCCGTGTGCCCAAAGCCCATTCATTTATTTAGGCTTTCTATAATATATTTATACTGGATCATGTATTGTGACTCAATTACTTGACTCAAACAAAGTTAAATCAGACCTATTGTGCTTGTGTCTGCGCTATAGCTATAATCTTCGACACTCGTGGATCATTATGTTATAATTTGCACATTTTAAAACGCAATATTCATCTAAAACAACTTCATAAAAGAAGTTTGAAAACCACGGTGCCCAGTGGGAGCCGACGTCGCCGTAAACATCATCACAACAAAGAGCAGGCACCTCTGATGGACAGCTGCAGATTTTTTTTCACTTGTACCAAAATGACTACACCTGTGCATATCACCGATTAAGAAAATAAAACTGGGGAAAGTATAGAGCAGTGGCCGTATGCCAGTGGCGGTGAAAACGGGGATTGATCTACAATATGGCGTCTTGAAAATAAGCGATTAAAGACTGCTCAAACATCAGAGTCAGAATCAGAATCAGAAGACTTTTATTGCCATTGTCAGGGAACACAACTCACAAACTAGGAACTTGCACGGGAAACAACTATAACATGGTTAAAAGCTCTGAAAAGTCGATTTTGCAGAATAGGTCTGCTTTAAAAATAAGTTGCCTGTTGTAAATCTGATGTGAATCCTGCCCTTTAGAGGTGTGCTATAATCCACACAGGTTCGTGGAGATTAGGTTATTATTAATGTTTTTCTCCCTTCGGTGTCGTCTGATACAAGCACAGCTACTACTGCAGAAATGATCCGCTTTGGCAACTGAAATGCTTCACTGAGATTCACTGGAGACTGGAGAGAGGTGAATGTAGAGGTTTGGCAAAGACAGCCTGAAAATGATGAATGGCTATCATGACCAGAGCTGGAAGAAGTCAAAATACAGTATGTCCTCAGGCAACTTCAAAATTACATAACACATGAATAATATAACTCATAATTATTCAAATTAATTCCAACAACGAAACTAAATATATTTATTGTTAGTTCTTTATACTGTAACCAGGGATTAGTTTGCATATTAGCGGAACACTTTTGGACCGGAGGCGAACGCACAAAAACAGGAAAACATTACTCACCATTGTAACGTCTCAGGTGTTTGCATAGATGTCGTCTGGGTGCTCTGGTTTCCTGGTTAAATAAAGAATAATAAATCAATACATAATAAATGATTGTCCATATCAGTGGCAGTGTAGTGGATACGCCACACACATTGTCCCTGAGGGTTGCTGGTTCAAGTCCTGACTCACTTTGAAATTGCCAGTTACTCACAATGGCACACGAGTTAAAATTACTGCCTTGGAGGAAATGGTTTCTACAAATACAACGTTATTAGTGTCACTAGGTCTTGTAATACTAATACTCAGTGTTGGGAAGTAATTGAATACATGTACCAAGAATATGTATGGTGAATACTAATTCTGAGTAACTATTCTGGTATTTGGAAAACAGTTATTTTTCTAAAATCAAAGGAATACATTACGGCATTTGATCGTGTAATTTAGGCTTCAAACCGCACAGAATCAGTGAGAAAAATATAAAACGCTGCTCTTGTGGTGAGGCGTGTGTGATTTTTCCGTCTCCAGTTAATGATAGGAAATGCTTTAAAAACTGTGAAACAAATATAAAGCTGTTTTTAATCCTATGTTGTATCTTAGCACTATAATTTAAATGCAACCCGGTGTGAAAGTATTTTGAATACAGTCCAGACCATGTATCTGAATACTTTTACATTTTAATGCAGGTATTCAGTATTCTGCCACTAAATACATTTTCAAAGTATTCTTCCCATCACTGCTAATGCTATACTTTTAATAGAAGCACTAACTACTGTCATGATACTACTTGCTAGTGTGTGTATTACTACTACGACTACTATTTAACTTGACCAGCAACAACAGAAATACTTAAAATGAAGACAAATGACATTTTATATAAAATGAATATTATTTTACAAAGTGTAAAATGACAACAGTTTGACTTCATCAGACTTTAATTAGAGGCCCATGCTCTCACACACAAACACGAGCCTGCCCCTGTCTCCAGGTTATTTTACAAGGATTACGCTGCCAATTACATGGGGTGCTTTACTGGCAGTTCCCACATTCCACCCTCTCTGTGTTACTTTTTTAATGCTCGGGCCAGGCCTTCTCATTCTTCCTTTCCATTAACAATCCCTGTGTCTCCCTCTTCTCACTCCCCTCTGAAATGTATCTGAACCGAGGATATATGAGACTGCGGCTCTCTCGATATTAACATTTCAATCACGCTTTTACCTCTTTGAAAGAAAATAAACTGGAGTGGGTGTGTGGAGTTTGCTCCCCTAAACTGTATGCCACTGCACCTCTCCTTTGCTCCGCGTGAAAAGGGGGTTCAAGAAGTGAATGATAATCCGCGTATAGGAGCAGGAGGCAGGCTGCTGCGGGCCTTTGTAGTTTTGGAGGGCAGATTAGTGGCTGCAGACAGAACGGGAGCCTTTGTCTCTCAAAGGCCCAGGATTACATACAGATTCTGGCCTATGAACCTTCGGAGTCGCTGTGTATTAAATGGAAAGCTTTGAACTTTGAGATAAAATGTGGAGAATAAAATTGTTTGTGGTGATTTTTTTTTTTTAAGTTTCAACTATTTATATTTTTTTTACATTATCTTTCACAATTTGATGTTTTTCAGTCCTCTTATTTTTTAGTCCAATAGTAAACGAGAGAACGATATTATGGACTGGGACGGAGCAAACATCTTTGGGACAGAGGACAACAAACATCGTCACTCGATCAAGGAGGCAACTGAAATACGGAAACGAGCGGATGGGACTTTAAACCGGGACATGGGGGCTTTTTTACTCTCACACACTTGTGATACTGTCCTGAAGAAGTCGGACTGCAGGTGGCACCGTCTTCCTACCGGTGGAGGCAGGACGACAGCGGCATCTGCAGTCCAGCTTCTTCAAGAGAGTTATGGACCGGGACGGAGCAAACATCATTGGGACAGAGGACAACAAACATCGTCGCTGGATCAAAGAGGCAATTGAAATTCGTAAACGTGCGGACGGGACTTTAAACCGGGACGAAGGGGGGCGTTTTTACTCTCACACACTTGAGATACT
>KN473699.1:0-19611 GCA_000787095.1 Periophthalmodon schlosseri
AGTGACCTTATAAGATACACTTACTCCAGAATCAGTCAGAGCTTTCATATAATACTACCATGAACATAGCAGAACCTCACAGGCCGTCCTAATTTGTAATTTCTGGAAGATGAAGCCCATACAGGATCACTCTTCATCAATCTCATTTGTATCATTCTCATGTCTGTAAAAAAAAATGTGAGGAGACTGACCTCCGGGCCCCGCTCTGGGACATCCCCTTCAGAGAATGAGCCAGATTCATCACTGGAGTTGGTTCCATAAGACTGCTCACATTTGATCTTGGGACGCACCTGAAGAACAAAGGAGATTCCTTTAGTGTTAAATGAGTCATTTGACTTGTGTCTGGACCTACAGGACTGTACATAATGCACAGCTAGAGAGGGGAGTAACAGCTGGACTGTACCTGGCTGAAGAGTGTGTCTCCATGGCCACTCTGGTCCTGGGGGTCCAGGCTGAGGCAGCGGGCCATGTTTGAGCAGGGGGAAGATGAGAACTCAAACTGAGGCAGACTGCAGGGGGACCCCCCGCTGCCATCCTCTGCATAGGAGTAGGATGAGCAGGAGCTGGATGTGCGTGTTCGGGTCTCACAGGGCGGGGAGCGCGGGCACACTTTGATTGGCACAGGGCAGCTGGTGTTAGGTCGGGCACGGCACAGAGTAGGAGGGTCAGAGGTGGTGCTTGAAGAGGAGTGTGTCTGGGAGGAGGGCAGGGACTGGCTGGCCCCAGGCCACAGGCCCTTGGGCATGTGTTCTGATAGCTCCATCTCCAGAGAGCCCCCGCCCGAGTAGGAATGCACTGGGCCCCCCAGACGACTGCCGGCTCCTGAGGAGAAGATGACACTGCGGCGGTCCAGTTCTACATCCTGTTTGAACACTGCGTCGCAGGAGGACGCTTTGAAGGACAGGGCTGAGGACAGAGAGTCCACATCCTTTGGCGACAAGGCTGACTGCTCCGCAGGACAAGGCCTGAAGTCTTTTCTGTGGTCTCCCTGAGAGTTGGCTTTGTCCTGGGAGCACAGCAGTCTGTTGGCTAGTAGCTGCTGGGATGAGTTTGCTAGACTGGGACCGTCCAGCCCTTTTTTACAAAAGACCCTGAGGCAGGAGGGGGACTTGCTTGTGTTCAGGGACACAGGTTTGTCCATGTCCATAGTTGTCACATTGTCCAAAGCCAGGACATCCTGCTCATCCCCTGAACCACAGAGAGGCTGTTCCTCTGCTTGTGGCTCTACCTTGATGTGGGTGAGAGGTAGCGGGGGCTGTCCCGGGACACTCTCCGGTGATGTGCTGTGTAAACCTGAGGTACTGCTGAGTGAGGAGGTGTCGTTGTGCTTGTTGCAAGCCCACTGGTACTTCCTGTACTTGGGGCAGCGGGGCAGGTCGGAGGCTCCGGGAGGTGACAGAGCATCCTCATCTGGCCGTGGTGACCCAAGAGAAGACATGCTTTGGTCTGCCCCCTGCATGCTCTCATCCTCTGAATGTCCGTCCTCTGCTGCCTCCTTGTGGCAAAGCGGCAGCACGTCATTCTCCCGCCGCAGCTGAGCCTCCAGGAAGCGGAAGCACGAGTCTTCCAGATTTTGAATGCGCAGGAATTGGGCACAGTGAATAACCTCCTGGATGTTGTCTTTGCTGAGTAACAGCTTAGCTGTATAGGCAAACTGCAACAAAGGAGCAAATCCCCGAGCCGTGACCTGAAAAAACAGGGAAATTGTCAGCATTAGACTCAGCAGCAGCATTGTCCGGAGCGGCTGAAGTGTGCTAAGAGTGGCCGACAGCCCTCTTCCAAAAACAAACTTTATAAAGTAGCAGTTAATCTTGGCTGGTGTGCACTGGGCTTTGGGCTGGAAACAGACACTGGACTCTCCATCCTCTACCACTCCAGCACACTGGATGTTTCAAGTGTTGGTGCAGTCTTTTATGCCTCCAAATATGTTTAGTTTATGTTTAGCCTTCTTTTTTAGGCCAGCCTTTGGTCAAAAGGAAGAAAGGGAAGGAAGCATGCTTGAATAACGCATATTGAATTCATTTTTGCTATTAATAATCAATAAATAAAACAACACAAATTTCTTTTGGCTATAGTTGGACCACTGAACTCTTTATGGGTCAAGTCGGGTGACATGGGCCTAGAGCCAAAAACTCCTTTCTACACCTACATAGTACTGTTAAATACTGCTAATGCTAAGAGCTTTAAGCACAGACACACAAAGTGACCAGAGCAGGCTCACAACATGGATTAGTTAGTTTATGTGGTCTATTTATTTAAGAGATTTACATAAAATATATTTCATCAAAAGACATAGTATACTAGTACCAATATTCAACATACAATATTATGGGATGGCTTATATTGAGTTTTTTTGTTGAAGCAATTTTTATGTGGTTACAGTGTTACAGTGTTTTCTTAAAAGTCAAACTATTAACATAACAAACTGAATATCCATCTATTTCTTACCAAAAGAGCACATTTAACAAAGCATCAATTTACTACTGTATCTAAGGCCAATGAGCTGTTTGTGCCTGGATGGCCCCATGAAGCTTAAGTGTGTGTGAAGCCAATAGTTTGTACGAGGTAATCCCTGTAGGCCATGTGGCGACAGGGAAGCCTTCCATTTAGGCCTAATCCCAATAATTAGGTATATAGTGAGCCTGCAAAAGTCCACACAGCACTCTGGTAATCCACATGGAGCAACATGCTGTATGGTGCTGACTAGGTTAAAATAATTTAATTTGAGAGAAAAAAAACCCCAAAAAACATAACAATAATTTTTAAGCACGCTTAAGGTCTACTCTTCCCCACAGTAAACGCGCTGAAAGTGAATAGTGTACAGTAGTGCCACACTGCTCATGTGATTACTGACACTGGGATGATTCAAGGGCAGCATAGCTGAAAGCTAAACTCATTCCGCAATGGCTTGAATAAGAACACGGTCATGCACTTTTCATCAAAGCTGTAAATGCACGTCTTCACACATCTTTAAATTTCACTCAGATCCGTTTCAGGCCCCATCTTTATGCCTGCTCTGTATCCATCTGTCCCCTGGTTGACTTGTGAAACAGCAGTGGGCAGTAAAGCTCTTTGCGGTAGATTAGCCGACAGGACACAGACTAATCCTTCAGAGCGCAGCAGACAGTGAGAGGACGTGAACCCACCTCAAGGCAGTGAGCTCTCCTGTACAGTACCTGTACAGCACCCAGGCAAAAGGATGGCAACAACCTAGCATGTGACAGGTGTGCTGAGAAAAGTTTATTTTTTGTTTTCTTTCCTGTACTAAGAGTGGTCACTGGGGAGATATTATTATATTATAGTGCATCAGGGACAGGAGGTGGGATGAGGTCTGCTGAGTCAGAGGGTTATTTCAGCTCATCTGACACACTGGACTCTTCTCTGCTTCTCAGTATTACTGTACACAGTAGGTTGATGAGCTTCACAGAGTGCTAATGGAACCTCGAACCATGCAGAGAAAGTCTGGAGTGGAGGGGAGTGGGTGCCCCACCTGACCTTATAGAAACGCCCTGTCTCACAGATAATGTAAATTTGCCCTCCTGTTAATTACAGCTGAGGTGACAGGAACACCAGCTCATATAGTAGGAAGTGTAGTCTGGAGTCCCATGTGTTTGTTATCTTCATCACTGTATTAATGGCAGATTATTAAACTCATGAGGCTCAAGCTAATGAATGTTTTATATATGTGTGAAGTTATGCTGTGAAATGGACTCTAAGTGATGACCCTCACACTTAGTGCCTGCTCTGCCACTGTAGCCTATATATGACCCTGTATTAGACATGCCACACTATTTCTCCAAAGTTATGTCTGTAATGTTACAAAACAGGAATGCGCCATGTGCTACTCAACTCTATTTCTCTTGTGTCCAGTCTTCTGTTGAGAGAGCAGGTGTGGGCGGGGCCGAGGGCGGGGCTGTGGGGGAGGACAGTGGGCGGCTCTGGTTTCACACTGTACTCTATGTTGCTGACAGAGAGGCTGAGAATGACAGGTGCTAATTGGCTCCTTCACACACTGTTTATACCTTAGACTTGACAAACGCAAATTTAAACAGTGTTTTGCCACAGTTGTATGATTCCAAAAACCACAAATAGAAGTGGAAACAAAAACACCTTCAAATGGAGCTACTGAGAGAGGTGATCCCACAGAGGACAAAATAAGGAGTATGTGAATGAATATTACTATCTACTATACTATGAACAAAGCATTCTTATTGAGTGTGCGGGCCTTTGTGCAACACTGGATGTTTTTGATGGTGTCTGTGACACATGTACTTGCCAGGTGCGTGTGCACATACCTCCTGGGGCAGGCTGACCACTAGCCCATTGGGGGCCTGTCCCACCAGGGCCTGGAGGAAGTACTCGCTGCAGGCCGCCAGCACAGCCCGGTGCCCGCGGAACTCCCTGCCCTCCACCAGGACGGTCACATCACACAGGATGTCCTGCTTCCGCTGGTCGTTGAGGCACAGGAGGATATTGGTACAATGAACTGTGGACTCATACACATACATGGGGGCTTCAGGCTCATCCACGGACATTCCGCTCACGCCCTGAAATAGACACAAACCCAGGGTCAGGACACAGCTGAGAGAGCATTCCTCTGAACTGAGGTCAGCCACAACAGAGAGGGGGAAAGAGGGAGGGAAGGAAAGAGGGAGAGAAACAGAGTTGAGAAACAAAGAGAGATGAGATCAGCTGTGAGTCACCACAGCATAGAGCTCAGAGAAGCACAGACACAATAGCAGAGCAGCCACCTGTTATTTTTACTCTCAAACAATATGAAAATCGCTGCACAATAACTTTAAAGTACTGTCAATGCCATTGGGGCAAACCACACATAAACACACAACATGTGCCTCCTCCAGTCACAGTATATGGCTGGGAGGACATCAGGCATAAAAACAGCCAAAGCACTGTGCTACTACTTCATGGCAACCCAAAAGTGAAGCTTAAAAGACGTAATATGGAAGAGGTATCCAATGGAATCTAAAATCAATTTAAACTATTTTTTTTATAAATGACACAAATGTCTCTGCACACAAGCCTAGACCACAAGAGCAGAAGTGAAAATTGTGGAAGCATCACTTTAATATCTCCATTAATGGGAAATGATTTCGTAAGCCATGAATCATTTTGGGATAACACTATGTTGATTACAAAGAAGGGCCCCTGCAGTGTGTGTGCCCGGCTCCTTCCTCAGCTGTCATGACCTGCCCTCACAGAATGGTGATTCCAGATGTGGTGCTGAGGTCCAAACATGCTATTTCTGCCGGAATGTGCCTCGCTGCAGTCAGCTTCTGAGGATGCCACCAAAATAATGAGCACCCTGAACTAGGCATTTTCCTCTGACCACAGGAACACTCCACAAAAGAGCTGCTTGTGGTTAGGACTGCACGATTCTGGAAAGAAAATTGAATTGTGACTTTTCTAACAAGTATTCTGATAAGTAAAAGGTAGGATTCTGTTCACAGTGCCCACTGTAAACAACTTCAGGTTCCGGGTTCAATTCGGGCCTTTCTGTGCGGAGTAGTCTGGGTGGGTTTTCTCCAGGTACTCTGGTTTCCCCCATCAACCCAAAACATTCACTACAGGCCTGATGCCCGCGTATAATCCTACACCTGTGGAAGTCCTGACCAAGTCTAGCTCATGATCTGGAGATGGGTTCCTGGGCGTGGCTCTGTGGTGCCCACTGCTCCTGACAGATTGCCCCAGCAGCATTGAAGGATGGGTCAAATGCAGATGATAAATTTCCCTACGGGAAATCTTACCTTAACCTTAACATTTGTTACAATAAAAGAATCCCATGCATTTCAGAACAGGTTTGTAGAGGTATACATTACAGGCACAGCAAGATTTTTCTATTAAAAAGTGTAAATAATTGCAGCCTTCGCAATTTGATAATTGCACCAACTCAGATTACGATTTTGATATGATTTGATTGTTTTATTGTGCAGCCCTACTTGTGGCCCTCTCTGATCACAATTCTATCCACAGCTAAAAGACTGCTGACTTTTGTCTATACACTTGAGAATGTACACATAAATAATTGTGTCAAGCCATTGTGAGTTGCCATATAAAAAAGGGCCGGAGTTAGGTTTAGACTACTAACAGTCATGGAGGCCTTTCCAATGTTCTGGCAACTACAACACTGTTGTGTCTAATCTGAACACATGTGAAATGTGTTGAAATCTGAATGCTCAAGACTGATTCAGTCAGCAGAACTAAGCTCTTGTTTTTGCAGAAGAAAAATCACTTTTAGCAAGAGGAAGGAAGGTGACGCGCTCTCATTGCACCAAGTGCAGCGTAACTGGCTTTTTCAGATGTGGCCTGGGGCACTATCGGGGGGTTTCTGCTGTGACCCTGTGGTCCACGGAGACTGTGTCTATGACGAAGCGCGGGAGATTGATGCACTGCAACAATTCTCATCTATGCCTGGATCTATCCATTTGTAATGATATATATCACAAAACATATGACAGAAAGAATTCAATCAAATTCAATTTCAGTCAAATTTGAATAACTCCAAGCAAGTAACTTAAGTATCCTGCACATGTACATTCACAAATATGAGAGATGTATCCTAGACAGTGTTGTCTCCTGTAGTCCCTACGCTCACACACCCACTGGATCACAGCTTTACAACACATGTACCACTGTAGAAAAGACATATTCAGAAAAGATTAGCCAGGATTATCACAATACAATAAAAATAATAGGAAATCTATGTCACTCTAGCAGTCTCCCCATCAATCCATGCAGGACTAGACCAGGACTAGACCCCTAGACTAGGACTAGACTAGGACTAGGACTAGACCAGGACTAGACCCCTAGACCAGGACTAGACCAGGACTAGACCAGGACTAGACCAGGACTAAACCAGGACTAGACCAGGACTGTCAGATTCTGTACCACCTGTAAACAACAGCACAGAGATAAACCAGCACTGCACCTTTCCATGCAAGCTATACTGTACAAATGCAGCTTTGTCTGAGTGATCAAGACTCAACCAGAAGGTTTAAACAGGTTACTTGTTGCCAATGCCAAAGAATTGTTTATATACATTTTGCTTATAGAACTCTAATGGACTGAGTGCAAGAAATGTGTACAATTATAAGACAACATTAGAGCACATAACAGTTAAAAAACACTTCCAAACTGTTTATTTTCACTTGTAGATTGAGTCTATGCGGTAGAGGACACAGGTGGCACAGATAGAGCAGAAGACAGTAAAACAATGTGATTTACCTCAAAGTCATGGTGAGTGTGGCGGGCTGCTGATGTGGGCTCTCAGTGCGATGACTGCGCAGAGCCAGTGACTGAGTGACTGTGTGTGTGTGTGCGATGGTATGCAGGAGTATTTTGGGGCCTGCAGTGCGGCTTGCATGAATCATGACTTCCCACATAGTAGGCCAGTGAGCAGTGACTCACAGTGCTGTCTTATATGGTAACAACATGTGATAGAGACGGGTTATCTATAGCCCCCTGCTCAAGTGTCTGAGCTGTGCAGCCTCCCTCCACTCTCTCTGCATCTGACTTGGACTTTCAAAAACATAAAATATTACAAGGACAAACAAACAACAACCTGGAAATGTCCTCTTCTCCTTAAATATGAAAGGAATTGTGGCAAGATTTCAAGGTTTCTTATACAAAGTATTTTTGTGATACGCAAGTTCTGAACTACACTACATTTATTTGTTACCTCAGGTATTCCTCTTTAGCCAAGTTGTGTCTATCATTGTCCTATCATTGCAAACATTTCTCATATGCCAATGTAAAATGCAAGTTACATACACTTGTGCAGCATTATAGGAAATGCCAAATGTCTAAACAAATCTTCAAAATCTAAAACTAAATGACTAAACTAAATTATTATCATACAAGCTTCAACAGCAAAACCATTGCATAGCCAATTCAGATAATTTAACAAGTTTCATATTAATATCACCGTGCATAACCAAACATGTGTTTACTCATAAACACATACAACACTGAAGGTCAGACGGGATGAAGGTGGGAGTGTAGCTGTGGGCATATTTTTGAACCAAATGGCATTTACCAATGTCATGCACAATATCACTTCCTGTTTAATATCTTTAGTGACGCATTCTGAAACACAAAATCAAAGCCAACGCTCACACACTCAGACACATGCACGAGTCTTTACTGAAACTATTGTAATGTAGAGGTCACATATCAAAACCAAAGCGGACAGGGACAGACCCATCTGAACTAGTGAAGTCATCAGGAGGCCTGGGTGAGTGTGAAGGGCTTATAACCAGGATGCTAGAGCTGCTCTCCTGGCTGATATCACTGGCCTTTTGCAGAATGAAGGAAGTTGTGCAAAGGAAGAGGCGTAGGCAGACGCACTGATATCAAACAGTGAAGTTCAAATGCACATGAATTGTGCCAAAAAGTTCAGCATTCAGTCTCATGGAAACAACTGAGTGGAAAGTCTCCCCACAGGAAAGAAGTGACACAGGCGTCGCCCACAAGCTGCCTTCTTAAAGTGCAGAGCATGGATGTGTGTGGGAGTGTGCACGCCAAGTACACACCACAACGTGCACACTCCTGTGGCACTGGGGCAGCTTTGGTCAGATGTACGGTCAGATGTCTGCACTGGAAATCTCAACACTTGTTTTAACATGCCCAAAGTGCATGCACTGTAAGAGCAGAGTCATTCTGATGTTTATTTTCCTAAGCAGCAATAAAAACAGCTGATGGTGCAAATGTCTTAAGGTGACAAAGTGAACCATAACCTTCTAAATATAAAGATCAGCAAGACACTAGCTCTACTGTTGCTGCATTAGGCCCGGCTCAGGATGGCCATACGAGGTGACTGGACCCTTCACAACACTCAAGGCTAATTTGGGAAATGATGTGAGGGTCCACTTTTACACAGAGCAGCAGGGGAGGGGTACTACTGTGCCCTGACACGCTTTAAATAACAACTCACTAACTGCAGCTGTGTCCACAAACAAACAGTGTATGGTACGAGCACATTGATTCAGAGAGACTATGAGAGTAAAATACAGTGTGATTAATGAGTGCTCCAGGACAGAGTAGACATGTCCCAGAAGCCTGTTTAGAGATTCTGCCAATCGTTGAAAGATTGTAACACAGGCTTAAAAACACTCTTAAAAATGAAGATATTGCTTCAGAAATACATTATTATTATATATGCATTATATTACAATAATCCTCTTTCTTTATCATGAAAAATGGTGCAAGTTGATTGATTTATCCTGCATTCTCTAGTCCCGGGTCAGTGGGGGGTCTGTGGGATGCCCTGTTGCAGTGATGGCACAGAGGGTGTTGGGCTGGCACAGACACAGGCACAGTGTGGTTAGTGGTTGTGGAGGCAGCTGTTTTGATGAGTGAACCTGAGAAAAGAAAGCCATGCTGATTCAGACCTCTATCTACCGCCCACAACACTACGGAAATATTACAGACCGACTTCAGTTATTTCATCATGACTGATCTCAGTGTATTAAAATAAATAAATAAATATTTTTTGTGGGGGAGATTTGAATAGTTCATGATGTACACATCAAGCAACACCGTGTATCACCTGCACCTGGAAATAGACAGTTTAAGCCATACTGTGGGACATTCTCCATGGTCTATCTCCAGGATAGTTTAGATGGCATTCAGTGGAATATTATAGCCAAAGGAACAACATTTCCATGGCGATGAGCATGAGGAGTCAGGTTTGTGGAGATGCAAGTCCGCTCACAGTAAGGACATGTTTTTCACGGTGTTCACACTTTTTCCATAGCCAATGTACTGGTCTGATTTGGTAAGACATCCACCATTAAGTTGTGTCCTTCACAGATGTCCTCCGTAGAGTTCACCAATTATACCCCAGTGTTTGCTTCCACAGGGCAAAC
This sequence comes from Periophthalmodon schlosseri, assembly GCA_000787095.1. NCBI lineage: Eukaryota > Metazoa > Chordata > Actinopteri > Gobiiformes > Gobiidae > Periophthalmodon > Periophthalmodon schlosseri. The sequence continues at coordinate 9,885 of KN473699.1, forward strand.
TGCACACACACACACAAACACACACACACACACAATGATCCTCAACAATATATTTCTATGATTTGATAAACCTGAACAGCAGCAGAAGAAGACCAAAGCACTCTCACCAAGGCTCTGCAGACTGAGTCCACGTGTCATTGATTTTCCCTCAAGGCTGTAAATGACCAAGCCAATAATCAACTCAACACTTACACTCAGACACAACAGACTGCACATCAGCACTGCAACAGGCCAACCGCATGACACTGTAGAAATGTAAGTCTCTAGTCGTTAATTATTGAGTTGATGGTGTCTTAGTTGACCACTTTTTTTTTTTTGTTGACAAATTATTCAACTGGGATTGTTCATGATTTAAAGGGACTACAGCAGACGATGTGGAGTGAGTTAGTTGGGAGTTTTGGGATTTTTGGGGTGTGCATTCATATTTGCCAATTTAATTCAAGATTTTTATTGTCGCTGTCATAGCAAACAACAAAATTATATTGCACAGTTTTGATGTAAAGTGCAATACAAAAAGCGCAAGACCCCATCCAATAACCCCACAATAACCCCAGTGTAAACATTAGCACAATAATGACATCAGTGCAGCACATATGTAACAAACAGAAACAGCGTTAGCAGGCATCACAGGGACACACAGTCTGATAGATGAAATTGCACAGTAGTGACTTGCGGAGGCTGTTCCTATTAGGAGTAAAGGACTGGAAAAAAATCATTATCAGTTAATAAGTAGTATTTATCCTGATTTTAGTGTTTGTAGCATTTAGTATTTATGATGGCACTATAATAAGAAATAATGGAACAAGTATACTAAAGACAAGCCTTTTCTCAATTGAAATGAGCAACAAAAATATTACTTCACATAAAATAAAATCACAAAATCACACAATCTAGTCAATGTTTACTCAAATTAGGTTAAAATCTTGTTTCTTGCAATATGGACTTGTGGAGATTGTGTTAGATGTTAATCATAATCCCAATGTACCATAGATTTTCATTGGACATGCAAAGTTATTCTTCAGGTCTGTCCAGTGATTAACCCGTTTCAATCCATACAGGCATTAGTCTTTCTGATGGAACACTGACAGCATTCAGATGTGACAGAGTGAAATCATGATGAGGTTATGGTCTATAGTCTTGGTGTGTTAAGTAAGGCCTGTGCTTCTGAAGCTGCTGCTGTATTTCTGTCTGGAATGACTGGCCTCAGTTCTTAGAAAAGTCACGAGTAATGCCATCTCTGCTCCTTCAGCTGTTCAGAGGGCTGCTGCCAGAGGAGGACACCACAGCTGTCACTGATGCATCTCTGCTCTATAGGCTTATATAAGGGTTCTGATCGGAGGTACAGAGAGGAGGCTAAGACGAGGTACAGAGGAGGGTCAGTAGAGGTATGGAAGAGGTTACAGCACAGACTTGGAAGAACATAGAGAAATGTACTATGACCGTTGCCTTAGTTATTAACAATTTTAAAACTAAATATTATATCTTTTAAACTGGAAATGTCCTCAAAATGTTGCATATAGGCTAACAGGAAGCTAAATCCCATGAGTACCAAATCTAGAGAAATGCTCTAAGACACACCCATGTTGTTCATTGGCGAGAGACATGCACTGATTTTTAAATTCAAATACTGATCAATACTCTTGGCTTTTTAGTATTTTCTGATTCCCAATATCAACTCATACTAGTTCAGAGACTGAAATGGTACTTATTTATTTGTCTTTCAAATAATTAATAAACAGCTATGTATAAATAAAAGTTCAACATTATATCCCAACAAGTTATAATTAGTCTACACTCAATCCAGCACATTTGCTTGGACTGATGCATCCCAAAGAGGAGGTTACAGCAGTTACCTAGAATGTAGAGGAGGTACAGAGGAAGGCCAGTGAGGAGGTACAGAGGAGTGGTCAGAAATGCTAGAGTTTGTTTTTGCTATGGATTGCTTGTGGCGGGATATATTTAACCCTCTAATCCTTGAATGGATTTAAGATGGCCAGACGCACCACATGACCAAAATAAACATGTCCAGTGAGCCCCGGGTTTATGGCTAATCTCTCATTATTGCAAACATATACATTTCTCAAATCAAGAGCTATGAAGTAGAGAATTATGATTATATAGACCAGACGGTCATTTGTCTGCCCTTCTGAGTGCTCTGTCCCAGTTCCCTGGAGCTCAATACTGTAGATGTGCTAATGTAAAGGTATTGACTGTGGCTAGTTCAATACGTGTGTGGACAGCCTCACATATCAAAACTGCACAAGGCCAGGATAACCTTATTCATATGGTTCCCTAATAAGTATGTTGGCAAAATTGTGGAGTTTCACTGTTCCATGGCACACAGGACAATGCATAAATAGCATAAATAACATAAAATACCAAAACAATTATTCAAGAATGGGTCACTGAAAAATTATCTTAAAGGAACAGTATGTAACTTTTTTGGTGAGGGGTCTGTCACCTCCTTTTGTCAATGGAGATTATATTGCTTTCTCAATTTGCTGTCTGAAATCTTCCACAGTATGGCATTAATCTTATATATTCAGCTACAGGTGTTTCTGTTACTCAAAACAAACAAACAAAAAACACCTTAAAACATAGATTCTGGCTGTGGGTAACTTGACCTGGTGGTATCACTTGCTTGTCTCTATGGAGATAAATAAGTTTCATGCCATACTGTGGAACATTCCAGGCAAAGCATTAACATCTCCATGGAGACAGGCCTGACTCTACACCAGCAATTTAAAACATTCCTTCTATAATGTACAATGTATCCAGTTTTACAAGCCAAAAAACTCTTGTTCACAGCTTGGCCCAGCGCTCTATAGCAGAGTGTTTACGCAGTGAGAGCAAGTCAGAGCGGCCTCAGTAAACAGCAGTGGGGTTGCCGCGGGACACAACGTTTGACCCCCTCCTCTCTTCGTCTGGAGGGGAGTGGTCATGTTCATGGCCCCACACACAGGCACAGAGCAGTTAAGGGCCACACACACACACACACACACACACACACACACACAACCACACACACACAGCAGTTCATAAGCTCAAAAAACATGCGTTGACCTACTGTAAGCCATGAGTATGAGTATTAGGCATTTGGAACGATTGTGAATTTGTGAATTCACAACAAAAGCAATTTCCTGGCACAATATTCATCTAGTTTTGGTTCTAATTTCACTATTAGCTAACAACCCTATAACGTATGGCTGGAAATCTCAAGGCACTCCACCATTTGCTACGGTACACAAAACATGGCTCACAATATACATATCACAAAATGTGGAAAACTATATATTGGTTATTTTGCAAAAAATAACTACCAAGAGAACCAAATACATTTTAACAACAGTATTTCTTTGTTAAACCACTACCTGCACAAACTCAATATGAAATACACCCTCTTTAATCATCAAGACAGTGAATATGCCAGATGTACTGCATAAACAAGTTTCCTCTCTCTAATCAAGCAACAAAATTGTAGCATTCTCACTGTATATTACTCCAAATATACCAACTATAACAAATTGTCAAAAGAGCAGTGGAGGTATCTAAGGAGATTTGTAAAGAGAGTTCTGTCTGATGATAATAAACACATGTACTGCACTACACTCTGCTCACACTTCGATCTGCACTGCATTGATTCAGCTGATACAATCTCAAGTGCACATTAACATGAGCAGTCTGTGGCCTGCTCTTAACGGGTTTCACAGTCAAACAATGATTACAGACACACATGTATTTTACAACCACAGAGCACAGAACAGTGCCGCAGCAGCCTCACAGTAAGTGGAAAAATGGCATCAGCCTTTTATTAAAAAACTGAAATGTAGGCTGCACCCACCGACACTCATTGTTTCCATTCAGCAGAAAAACTTGCAGGCTTTAACCTATACATTACTGTACATCTGAGATGAGCATGGTGCGGGGGGGAGCTGCAACACTCTGGGACATTTATTTGCTACATTTAAACTGTTACTCAAAATTTTAATGGATATATATGACTAAATAAAATGTTTATAACAAAAATAATAATGACAATTTATAACTTATATTTCTGCTTGATTAACCTATTGGGAAATGCATGTACTTAAAGGAACTGTGTAGTCTGCGCTCATACTGTTTTAAAAAAAGGTACTAGAAATCACATCTGAACCTGTGTTGCCAGTGCCTAAACTTGCAAACAGAGTAGTACACATACAAGATTTACTCAGAATATGAAAATGTCCCATGTGAAAGCTCAGAAGTCACCCAGAGGCTGCACTATCACTAATTAATTAATTAATTAATCATTGGCTGCAGATGCTGGGGTTTAGGTAAAGGATCTAATTACTCAGATGCAGATGCTGGGGTTTAGGTAAAGGATTCAGATCAGAGAGAATCCTTTCAGGTTTAAACTAACTGGATTTCAGCATTGAAACTGGCAACCCAGATGAGTAGCCCCACAGAAATAAAAATTGTATAGTTCCTTTAAGCCTGGATTCCACCTGCACTTGACAATGCAGCAAGGATAAGCTCATCCAGGTATGACAATACTCAAAACATTATTATCAGGTCAAATGGATTTAAATGGACAAGAATGAAATGACAAAAAGATGCACATTATTTGACATGTTGGCAGTACTAGACAGGCCAGAGTAGTGTGAAAGGGGCTGAAGGGTGGGGAGAGACATTCACCACTCAAACTTAAAAAGTTAACGCACTGTGGCATTCGACCTGAGATTGCACATATTGAAATCAAATGCCAATTGCCCAAGTCTAATTTGAGTAACAGAGCTTCAGACAGACCAGTGCCTCCATTTAGCTTTTAAGAATATTGATATCACATCACCTGAAAAGAATAAATTGACATGTTCATTACTCTTTGTGTGTGTGGACCACTGCCAATTCCAGTTCCAGAGCCTCTGATAAGGAAACACCACATATGAGGCAGTCATTACATTACATAAACCTGGACCACTTCCACACTCAGAAGGTCAATCATTACCAGACTACACTGTTTTATTACCACTGTATAGAATGCTATTTTAAAATCTGAGTCTATCCATGTGTTTCAGAGTGAGGAAAAAATTGCATCAGTGCATCAATTAAAAATTTAAAACTAAATAACCTATTTTTAAACAATAAAAAGACCTCAAAATGGCACTTATAAACAGAAAGCTGAAACCCGAGAACAGAGGTCGTGATAGTACGTCAAAAACAACCGCTAAATTTGAACTCCGCCATGTTTAAAGTAGCAGTGCAAAATGTCCATAGAGATGAATTAACAAAAACAATGTAGTAAACAAGATAACCATGGAACATTTTAGTATTTAGCAACTTAAAATCTCCATTGGTTTAACATTAGACTAACTAATGATTCTATGATGAGTGACAACACAATCCTGAGCCCTATATTGTGTAATGTGTGAGTTCTTGCTGTTGTGGAGCTGAGCCAGTGTGACTGAAATGGTGCACTGGTTTGGGGACATGGCGTCCTCGCAGTGGCCCTGTTGCAGCCCCGCTCTGGCCCCCTGCCCAGGCTCTGACACGGCCTCGTGTTTCCTTTCAGCCTCTGACATCACAGCTGAGGGGGCCGGGAGGGTGCTACTCTGTCCAGCTCTAAGGTTTCACATGAGGCAAGGTGCAGCAGGTAATTGGTGGTGTGATGTTGGAAGCTAAAAAAAAAGAGTTTTGGTCATTTGTGCTGAGCAAACCCAGTGCAGTCTGCGGCTGTCAGGAACCAAGCACAAACAATACTTTTTCTGACAAGCACTGTGATTTATGTTTTGACAATAGGATTCTGTTCAAAGTTCACATTTTAAACCTTTCCAGAAGAATTGACTGAAAGACTGACTTAGAAACTGACAAATTAATGTTAGTGTTAATTAATGTTTGCAAAACTACTAAATTACAAGGTTAGCAGTTTTTATGCAGAATAATACAGATATTTTCTTGTTTGAGGAGCAAATTATGACACTTGCAGCCTTTACAGTGTGCTAATTTTGATAGGATTATGATTAATCTTGCAGCCCTACAACTAATTCTGCCAATTACAACTGGGTTTTGTGATACAGAACACGCATTTATCATCAAACAAAGATCTAATACCAGCGTCAAAGGATGGCCAACTGCTTGTTCTATAAAACTAATATTAACAACCAACAACCTCCTACAACCCAGTCTTTGCCCAGCTAAAGCAGCCTCAGAACTGGTCCATCCTGCTCCTATCTGTGCGCGTCAGCATTCACTCTGTAGCGAGTCATCTCAGAGCTCTGGTTTCTAGGAAGGAGTGGAAGACAGGGTCACGCCATCCACCCAGGCAGCACTGTGGAAACTCAGGTGGGAGGTACATAGTCTGTGTATGTTAACCTTTGAAAAACATTTGTATGTGTGTGCACAAACACTACAGGCATGTTATGGCATAGCAATTACTTTGCGGACAAATTATGATTATAATTATTAGCAATACATTTCTTATTTATAGTGCACTTTATAAGCTACAAGTGAGTACATAATTGATTCTTTAATTCAGTCCTACTCTTTCGGTAGCCTCTCTGACCACACACAACATATTGTGGTCAAAATGTCAAATTGCAATTTTTCTGACAAGTAAAGGTAGTGTGATTAGATTTGGAGTTTATGTTTAAAAGATACAGGTCAGAACATTTCATTTTATATTTATGACAACTCTAGGACGGAATATGCAGAAGATGTCGCCCTATCTAATTAATGTAAATTGCTACATGCAGTCAATCAAATCTCATTCAATTATTATTACCCCTGCAAACCTATTAAACATGCAAGCCACGAGTGTGAGATATCTTGAAGTCACCCATAAACCACATCTTCCTTTCTTGCTGGAGTGCACAGTCCCGTCTGCAGATGGCGCTGTACACAGGAGCAGTGTCTGTGTAAAGTGCTGCCTCATGGCTCGGCCCTCGCCTCTGACCTACTTTCTGCTTGTGTGGAATGAGCAAAGAGTCCAAACAAAGACACTCTCTCCTCCCAAACACTGAGGGAATGTTGGGACAAGGGCTACTTAAGCACAATGCAACAGCCCTAACCCCTCCCACAACAACTACACATGGGCCAGATTCAACACAACTGTTCACACCTGGACTGGAGCCTTTACTCTGGGCTTTAGGTGATGAATCAAAAACTATTTAATCTGCTTTCTTAAAGGTGAACTGTGCAACTTTTCTGGTGGGGAGTCTGCCACTAGCTTGTCCCCATGGTGTTATTGTTTTGCCTGGAATGTCCCACAGAATGGCATTAAACCTTATCTTGCATTTATTCAAACTGCATGTTTTAATTGCATATTTATAGTGTAATTACAGATGTTCATATTCTTAACAAATAAATAAAATAATTAAAATAAGTTGTAGTAAAACCAGTTTACATGGTTCATCATCATTATGAGTAATTTATGTAATGATTTGATGCAAGAGTGATCAGTTTAACGGCATACTGTAAAACATTCCAAGCAAAGCAACATCTGCATGGAGACAGGCAGGCAGCGGACTCCCAAGTAAAAAGTTAAATAGTGCACCTTAGTGTTGTCACGATACAAACATTTCAAATTTGATTTCGATAGATTCAATACCACTTCAGATATCACTATGATAATTAAAAAAAACTGTGGTCTTATATCTGTTATATCTGTGTAATCCCTCAGTCGCAGGTAGGTTCCATAGTGGTCCATGGGCATATACTAGTCTATGTCTTATATTTGTTCTGATACAGCTCAAGATCTAGTTCTAAAGCTGATTTTTTTTTAGTATTGATACCTGCTCAAAAGAGTATCTAGTTTTAAATATTAGTTTTAGTATTGATTAATATCTGATTTTCAATACTGACAACCCTCGTACACCTCCAACTGCAGATTAGCTGAATGTTGTGGTACCATGCTAAACCCATGAACTTGGAGCAGGTTCAGGGGGAGCGAGGTGGAAGGGGCTGACTCACTTTGGGTTCACCGAGTTCAGTCTGTGAATAAGTGACGAGCACATTCCACCCCTCACCTCTCCCCCTCACCCCCCTCTTCCTCTGACCACCCCCCCCTCCCCTCCCTTCTCTGTTCGCCGTCAGTCTTCTCGGGGGATTCCTAAGCTTTCTGGGGCTGCTCTCTGCTCCTGTGTCAACATTTCCAGAGCGGGCTGCCAGCGGAGGAGACGGCTCTGAAGGTGTGGGATGTGTTGGCGGGTACAGGGAAGAGGAGGGGGGAGGAAGAGGAGGAGGGGGGGTTCATTCAGTTTTTTGGGCAGGCTTTTGCACACCGCCCTCTTCGTCCCCAACAAAAACATCCTGCAAGGAACAGAAAGAGTGCCCTCTGCGTGGACCACCCTGCCATCTCCGCTGTTCGTTTTCAAAGGGAAGAGCTTTAAACATGTGAGAATATACTTAATACAGTATTTTTAAAAAATACCACTAATTTGTTATGGTATTACAAGTCAAATTTTCATAACCTTGCATATAGTCAGATGACAATAGTTTTCCTATTTTTGTTTACAAAGAAGTTGGTCTGACACCTCTTCCAATAAAAGTCATTACAAGCAGATGGAATTTTAACAGAGTAACAAACCAAGAAATTAGGAGATGTTTCCTGTTTTAAAACATGAGATGGGGACACAGTGGTTAAAAGTGCTACCTCACTACAAGAAGGTATCAGATTTAATTCCTAGACAGGGAGGGGGCCTCTCTTCGGAGTTTGTATGTTCTGCCTGTGTCTGTGTAGGTATCCTCTGCGGTCCATTTTCCCTGCTACTACAGACATGTTTATTAGTGGAACAGGAGGACAATCAAAGACCAGTCAAAGTCCCGTTATGACCCCTCTCAGAAACATCAGATTCTCTAGATCATCAGGGGATCTGGACCCTCAGAGGGTCTTGAGAAAGCACCAGAGACAATGGAGAGGGCTAACAGTGAGAGGAGAGGGGCCTGCACTGCTAATATATTCTAAGAAAAGCTCAGCCGCCTCATGTCCACATAATGGTTTCCATGGAGACGAGGCTGGATCCCAGGCCGAGTTTAGAGACAAACAGATGAATGAGCCCAGTTACAGCAGAACACTTTTCAGGGCTCTTTCCGCTCTGTGTCAGAAGGTAAGTCCGCTCTAGTGTTTCCACCAGGCTGCTTTCCCATGGTCCAGACAACACTTCCTAAAGCTGTGTTCACCAAAGGCATCTTTTCAGCTCTGCTCCAAGCTCACTGTGGGAATTAGCACGCTTCAGTAGCCCCACAGAAAACAACCTCCTCTGAGGATTCCAACACATCTGATCTGATCAGAAAGACATTGGAATTGGAGACATCATTTTGATTACAGATTGATTGATGTATCTTCAGTCTACAAGGTTGGCCTACAACAACAAATCATACCACATCATGTAATGTTTACATCCAGGAGTCATTTCTACATATCAGGTTGCACAGACTGAGCCGGCACTCATGTGTTGGCATGGCTTGATTGCACCTGTCTTTCCTCAGTACATGACCAACACTGAGGCCTGTGTGTAGTACATAACTCAGCACTTGCAATACTTTCTTCTATAACTTTCTCCTGTTGATAATTGCTCCCACCTTACAAGACAGAGGATATTTCTGACTAGGGATGTCAAGATTATTTGGTTAATTAAAAATTGTGATTATTCAGACAGGTGAGAAAGGAGGAGTCTAAGTAAAAGTGGCTTATTACAAACTTGTGCTGCTCATTGAGTGTCTCCGTCTGACCCTCTGCTCACACACACACACA
>KN473699.1:19725-42987 GCA_000787095.1 Periophthalmodon schlosseri
CCACCCTGATTTATGTCCAGACTGGGAGGCTGCTTTTTATGGACAATAAAAGTGATTGACCCACTCAGTGTCCTCCAAACAGAGACACATCGTAACAAATATGTCTGACCGCCTGCGTCAATCATCAAAGTACACAACACAACAATGACAGAGAATGAAACCACTACTTTTTCAAAATTGCTTTGTGCCACATGTTGTTTGGACACCATCTTACTGAATAAAAAAGCAAGTTATAACCCAGGAAGAATAACAAACTGAACATATGTTAGATTCCTAGGCCACACAACAGCTCAAAACACTAATTGTATTTCATGCAATATGTGTGCAGAGGTCAATCATGAGCAAGAGACCAGTCTTCACAGCGTGGACACTAGGGCTGCATGATTAAAAAAAAAAAAAGGGATAAAAAATCTAATTACAATCTTTCTGATGCGGATTGTGACTAGATTTGTGATATATGTTTAAAACGTTGAATTGAGTGCATATTGTAAACAACCCCATTAACATTAACATTTGAGAGAGAACTTAAGCATGAACTAAAACCTAAGAATCCCATGCACTTCAGAGCACGTTTGTAGAGGTCTAAACTACAGGTACAACACGATTTTTGTAATAAAAAAGACAGAATTATTCTCAAGATTATTCTTTGCAGAGAGCATTCTATTATCTAAATATATGCAGCCTTTGCGATTTGATAATAACAGCCCTAGTAGACACCCACACACATAGGCTCTTTAACAGTGCAACTCTAAATACCAGACTGACGTGCCAAACCCAGGCTCTCCGCGGGGTCTCGCCTCACAACATGCATGTGTCCGAAACGCCCGGGATACGGGGAAAAACAAACCAGTCAGATTACTGTCAGAAACCCCATACACCCCCAGCCCCACCATGCACACAGCTCAAACTTGCCTCTTTTTATCCGATTCTGTTCTAAACTCTCTCTGCTCTTTGGAGTGGCAGTGGTCCTGGGACAGTGGTCGGACTCCACTCCTCCCCCCCTCAGAGCAGACACCAGTGTATTAAAATAGTCCCTCCGACATGCTCCAAACATGACCTTATACAAGAGTGTCGTGCAGCGGGGCAGCCCTGACCCCACCCACCGCGCCTCTCATGACTCGTCAAAAAGCTGGATGCCCCGTCTGGAGAGGAGTCCCAGGCAGCGCGGGGCTCAGGTGGCACTGCTGTCATTCCTGATGGATCAAGACTAAAAATAAAACAGAGCAAGAGAAAAGGAACTGTGGAACTCAAACAATGTATTTCTCCAAAACAACAAAAGATACAGTGTTTGATTTATACGCTGACAATTTGCCTTTAAAAAATTACATTAAAATTATTTTTAAAATAATAATTTGAAAGGACATAATAACTGAAATAGAAAACTAGTGTTACCCAAAATAAATGCTCAGTGATTACAAATTTATATAGCGCTTTTCCACCTTCAAGGCACTCTAAGAGCTTTACATCATGGAACTACTCATCCATTCGCACACACACATTCACACATCCGTGCACGCAGACACTGTGGGCGAGGTGGGTTAAGTGTCTTGCCCAACGACACAACGGCAGTAATCATCTGTGGGAGCTGGAATCGCACTGGCAACTTGTGGGCCAACGATGTTTTATGTTGAGAGTGGCATTCAAACCGCCAACCTTTGGATCAGAGGACGAGCACTCTACCAACTGAGCTACTGCCTACAAAAGTCCACTTGGCCAAGGACTGGGTGATAGGAAAAAAAAATGAATCACATTTTTTCTCCTCATATTGATAAATCACAGTTTTTGATTGATTTTGTCTTAAATAAAATGGCTTTTTTAACTTTGGAAATAGTCACATTTCTTCCTCCAAAGTCCGATCTCTGCTCCAAACCACATGCTTTTACTGACAGAGGACTGGCTGTAGACCTCTCCATAAAAAAACCCAAGCTGATCATTGATGATTAGAAATAACTGAATCCTAATCTCAGTTTCTAATTTGATTAATTGCATAGCCCTAATTTGACCCAACCATTTCAGGTCATAACCTATTCTTTAGCATTGATACTTAAGGCATCTGTTACTGCTTTTGAAACACAACTCACTCCAATAAAGACAACAGAGAAGGACGATGTAGAATACTTGCATGTGACTCAAAAGCATGACTCATAATGATGAGGCCAAAGAGGAAACAGTGAGTGTAGGAGCTTTCAATTCTTTTTGGAGTTTTTCAGAACAGTTCCAAGTAATTATGAAGTATGAAAAAAGAAGATATTATTAAAAATATGTGATATGTTTAAATGCAGTCAGATGGACACGCTTCCTGCTCCATCGACTCTCACTACAATTCACTTTACACTGAAAAATTGTCACCCCTCCCTCTGTAATTGCTGCAGTGAGCCTCATCATTTTGGTCTTAAAATGAGGTTAAAATTAACCTGCTCTTCATGATCCTGGTGTTTTTATTTCGCTATTTTTTCCGTGATTCAAGATATGAACATTAATAACAGACGAATCAGGTGCCTTCTTTCCCTGAGGTCGCTCCCGCTAGCGTTAGCAACAGGTTTGATTGGCAGCGTTGAAGGGGCGCTACCTTCAACAGCCTTGCTCCGGATTGGCTCTTTGTTTGCTATGATACTCACGGTCGGAATTCCAAATGTAGAACTTGGCTCCAAATTTGCCCCTATAATTGCTAGCCTCGATGAGCTTCATTTGAGCTCTTTGTTGCTATGATACTCACGGTCGGAATTCCAAATGTAGAACTTGGCTCCAAATTTGCCCCTATAATTGCTAGCCTCGATGAGCTTCATTTGACTTGAGCCGAACGCTATGGGTGACATCACACTCCCTTAGTCCACTTCTTTATACAGTCTGTGGTTAAGGCTTGACAACTGCTGACTGAGGTTGGTTGAGGTTGATTAAAAAGAAGATTTTAATCGATACTAAAACTAGTATTGAAGCTAGATACTCATTTGTGTAGGTATCGATACTAAAAAAGTCACATTCACAGGACAGCACTGAACCTTTCACGAATAGCTTTAGAATGATCTTGAACTGTATCAGAGAAAGTATTCATGGGTTTCAGCTTCCTGTTATATGCAACATTTTGAGGATTTTTTTCCCATTCAAAAGATACAATATTTTGTAAATTGTTCATCACTATGGCAACAGTCCTAATTTGTCATCATTCTAAAACCCATGGATAGGCACATGGACCACTATGGAACCTACCTGGATGACTGAGGGTTTACACAGATATAAGGCCACATGGTAATAAAAAGAAAGTACTACGATTTAATGTTGCAAATGGCATTCTACTGTCTAAAGAAAGAGTATTTTTAATTACCGTTCCATCCATTCTATCCAAATCATGTCTAAAGAAGAGTATTTTTAATTACCGTTCCATCCATTCTATCCAAATCAGTATTGAGCATTGAGTCTATTCCTAGTATTGAAATCAAGTTTGAAATTTTAGTATCGTGACAACACTAGTGGGAAAAATATTAAAATATTACTAGTGTGTCTTTTTTGAAGATATGCAAAATGTGAATATTAAGTACATTGTCTATCTTCTAAAGTTCAAATTACTAATTACTAAATTACTAATAAAAACAGGCGCTTGACATTAGTTTGTGATTTGTGGGGAAGAATAGAAAAAGACATTTAGCAAATTGTCAGAGCTGGGATTCAACTCTTAATGGGGCCAACACTGGCATATGTACAGCGACCAAACCCCCTAGCAGCACTGTTATTCTCGTATTTGACCCCACCAGGAAGCCTCAAACCACTGGCTGCACCATAGTCCGGAGTGCTCACCCCGTGACCCAGCACTGTGCCTTTAAATCTGGGAGCCACGCAGGCGTTCGGTATGCATCTGGATCCGATCAGCTCCACAAACACACAGGCTGCAGAGAGGCTGGCAGGAGCAGCGCTATCCCACTCTAAACTCTAATGAATGAGCCGGGCGCACATGACAGGGTCCGCCCGCCTTGCCGCTCTCCACACACCACACCGAGACCAGATCAACTGTCAGGGAGAGGCACCCAAGAGTGTCCAGAAATATCCTATAGCTCATGGCCCGGGAGGCGATACGTGAGACAGCAGGGATAAAAATAGACAACAGAGTATGTCAGCTCATGGTTTACACTAACACTCCACCCCAGGCCACCGGCTTCACATCGCACAGGTCGCTCACACAAAACAAGAACAGCTGTGACTATTGTTGGTCCTAAAATGTTTAAGTGTCCAATATGAATGTTTCAACAAACAAACAAAACTAGTGAGGGAGACAGGATAATTTGCAGGATAACTAAGCAAGCACAACTCTATACTGTACGTTTTTGATGATGGAACATTGTTAAAAGCTACGCAACGTTTAAGGTAATAGAAGGCCTTAGTGAAAGGAAAAAATATCTATTTGCAAGTTTTGGGGTGGCACATCAAAACACAAATACTGTATGTAAGGATTGGCAAATGTGGACACCGTCTACAGTGAGCGGGTGACATCAGATTTTAGTCACTTTCGCAGCTGTGTAATGCTCTACGACACATGACAGTTGACTGTTCCTCCCCCAAAACACACATAATTTGATCCTTCTTTCTTGGTAAGGATTTAACCAGCACAATGCTCAGCAGAAACTATGGACCACACACAAAAGTCAGGTCAGCTCAATGTAACTCCACTCAATGCAACACATAACCTGACCAGTAAATCTGTAGCACTAACTGTAACAAATCTTGTATGTCATGTGTCCTTAGATTATTTTGGACTGTCACCACATCTGTGCGTGGGGCCAGTCCCAGCTCTGTCCTGCCTCTGAAGTGCTGGTGTGGTCCAGCTCATTCAGAGCGTGGAGGCTCTCACTTGTACAAAAGGAGCGGACAGTCTATAGATCCACTTACAGAGCGCTCACAGGATTTCAGAGGCCCGTAACTTGAGAAGCGGGAGACGGCGGTGTTCTCACGCGGGTCAAAGCCCCGCTGCTGTGTGCCCCTCTGGAGGTCTGCGGCACATCAAGCAGAAATGATGTGGCCCAAGCGGCTGCAGGGGGAGGATATATTCTTTTGTTTTGATGTCTGCACACTCACTATGTACACATCATCCAAACATGACATCATGGAAGAGGAATCCAGAGAAGCCGACACTGCAGCACAGACCACGAGGTTGTAGCACGACTAGCTTTAGCACTAGAGTGTAATTAATAGGAAATGGTAGTCACAGTATAGTTGTCTGGGTGACTAGCTGCTGTGCACAGAGATGGACAAAATAATAGAGTTAGTAGAAGGTGCTCTTCTGCTCTACCGACTGTTGGAGTGAAGAGGCATCCTGAAGTGCCCCATACACAGACTGGACCATCATGTCCATTGGGCCTCGTCCAGTGTCCAGTGTCTGTGCTCATGTCTGTGACTGAAGCACCAAACAAACCCATTCAAAGACATTCCAGGAGAGAATGGGCTGGATTCTCCCACTCAGAGTCAGAAGTACAGGCCACATGCCTGATGGCACCAACAATGAACTCATTCAGACACTTCATCTGGAGACCAGCGGAGACGGGCCGGACAGTGACAGGCCCTCAGACCACAGCAGCAACAACAAGGACATGAGCACTGGGACACAAGGACACAAGGGTATAAGGACATGAAAACATCCGAATGAAAATCAATATTAAGGTTAAATTGAAATTCATTCCTCAAAGTACATCAGACAGAAGGGCCCAATGTGGTGTCTCAGCTAGACCCAGAGTTTAGAATGAGCTGGTCACATGATAGGTGCATGCTCATAACTTTACTAGCCGAAGGTCAAAGTGGAAGGCCGTGTGTGTTTTACTGCAGACATAGTACCCTCATGGGTCTACACAGCCAGGCCCTGACAGCTCCCAGTGGAGCGGCTTAACCGCTGCCCTCTACCACTCAGCCACAGTCTGACATGAGCCTAATAGTTCACAATCAGCGCCTTTGTTTCAGTCTGGAACACATGAAAACACTGGGAGCACGTGAGATGTCACAGAGTCACTCCACATTGGCACATTACGTACTGTATTATTGGACTTTTTTGATAGTATGCGTTCTGTGACTGTTTTCTTGCACCTGGAGAGGAAATGACAAAAGGAAGCTCAAGTTCCTTTGTAACAGAAAGGTTTTTAAATGGAAGTGCTCAGTTTGAAGCGATTTGATACAGTGGTTTTCAACGCTACAAGCACATTAGATTTACCACACTGAAGATTGACAACAAAAATATGTCAAACATATATATGTCTGGTTTCATCATAGAACATTGAGGGAAAACCTCTGAGAGCAAACAACACCCAACATAACACACCACTGAGAACATCTCCTTAAACTCATCCACTCATCCTCTGTCATGCCAACTGGAAGGGCGGGGTTTGAATGATTGACAGGTGAGTAGGGGTGTGGCCCATGCAGGAAGTGGTTCACCCTCCCACCTGCAATCTAACAGGAAATACCCCCCACTCCCCCACCCCAAACCACACCACGCTCCAGCGCTTCAAAAACAGCCAGCATCAGCATCAGTCATCTCAACTGCCACTCACAATATTCTAAAACAGGTGTCACATACCAGCAGGTCATTAGCACAATTTCTCTGATCAAATTACAACCATTTTAAGTATTCTTCATTTGACTATAGGTCCTTATTTGTTGGGATAGTTCTCAGAGAGTCTTGTTTGTATGGTCAAGCAGAGCAGCATACTAATGCAGTCCCGAACAGGAGCGGTGTAGTGAACAAAAGAGTGTCCAGATCAGGATGTGACCTCAGAGGACACACAGAGTCCTCCTTCTGCTGCACAACAAACAGCATTACACTAACAAAGCACAAGTGACAAACATAGACATTGTAATCATTTTGTTATATTTACTGGCATCAATATATTGGCAGTTAATATTGAGGTTATTCGTTAGTTTAAACATTTTCCAGAAACATCAAAACTAAGGCTGTGCAATGAATTCAATTTTAACTGAGATAAATTCAGTAATTTGTATCAACCGCCAATCCTCTATCCGTAAAAACACGTTGTTTGGAGCGGTGTTCAGACTTTGGAGGAAGAAATGTGACTTTTTGGCCCAAACCATGCATCACAGGTAAAATCTTCCAGCTTAGGTAGTCCTCACCAAGCCTAGCAATAAGATCATGAAGGTGGGCCCTCGAGCGCTGCACTGAGGTGCTCACTGCTCCCAAGGAGGTACCCCAGCATCATTGAAGGATGGGTCAAATTGATGGATTGAGTACAAATTTCCCTGCGGGGACAATAAAGTGTACTTTAACCATAACCTTAACCTATTTCTCTGTTAAATGGTAGTAGGTAATTATCACATTATTTATGTTCAAATATTTCTATTTTGTTTTTGATAAGACAAAATCAAAACAAATCAGGACTGATCATTATGACAAAAAAGTTTGATGATTGCTTTGTTCTCTCAGCCTTAGAAGAGAACTCACTCTTCCCAACGCAAACATACTCACTATTTGCTCCATAGAATAAATGCATCATTGCAGTCTGTAATGAATTCTGAGACTTTTATTCTTATTTATTTTATTCGGTCTGTCTGGGATCGGTCTTGCTCAGAGGCTCCTCCATGCTGGCAGTGGCCCACTCACACATGCCTTTGTGCTGACTAGGGGCAGTGATGGGAGCACTTCTGATCTACACAAGAAGTGTCCTCTGCAGTGATGTACAGGGGTTTGTCAGGGATATGGTCCAATGGTTGGTCCATTTTTTTTATTGGATTAGTACAATGTCAATGTGCATACAAGATGCTTGCTGTAAACACGTCAAATTAGCCATCTTTTGTCCTGCTTTCACAAACACCCTCTCATTCATACACATGCTTAGATGGACACTGGAGGCAAGGTGGGTGAAGTGTTGAAGGAGAAGTGACGTTGAAGTGGGCGAAGGACACAATAACAGTATGCACAACAGCCGCTGCCACCCCACTACAGCACATTGTATACTGGGCGGTCTTTGCTTCTAAGGTCAGATGAGATTGGGCATTCTCAAGGTGGTATCAATTTTTGCCAAGTAACAAATTCAACTTTGATTATTTGGATTTTCCACAAATATTTTACCGTCTTTTGTCAGACTATAGTTTTAATCATTACAAATCCACAGAAAATATATGAAGCCACTGCAACCATAGATATAGCCCACACACACAATACACGTTCTGTTCTTTCCTACGTTTGTCCATATCGTTTAATTATCAATAGACCTACCTTAAGTCAACATTACCAAATTAGTTTTTCTATCTTGAAGCAAAATGAAACTTTCAAATATCAAAAATCACATGGCAAAATACTTTTTAGCCATAGTATCCAGTCATGCCATCCTCTGACAGTGAAATAAATGCAGTGATGTCACTGTAATGTTAGAGGACACAGACACTTAAGCTAATAATCAGGACGTCATTTACTGATGCTATGTGATCATGTGGTACAGGTGCCTGGGAGGAAAATGATTACAGACACGCAGCTCTCGGACAGATGCCCCTCAGAGGAATCAGTCCTCCTTTGGTCACAAGTGAACAATTACTGCTAATGAAGTACTACTGTTACTGCTGCTGTGAATCAGGTTACATAAGGCCAATGGCAGAAGCCCTCACCCCTACAGTGAGCAGGAGACAGAACAAAGAAACTCATACTGCACTGGCATTTACAGATGTATACAGCACCTCATCTGGGACAGGATAGTGATCATTACAGAAAATGTCTACTAATAATAAATAATTGTTATGGTAGAAGAGCGTGAGAATGAGGGAGCTCAGAGGTTCCTTGGTTATAGGCCTATTAATATTAAGACTATGAGGCACAATAGAGCATTTTCAAACAGAAGCTCATTGACAATAAAACGGGTGGCCCTAGCACTGTGACACTTAGAGATTACAAGTGTAATTTTTAAAGGGTATTGTTTTTTGAGATAAATAACTCTCTAGCTATGTTAGTCCTAATGAAGCATGTCATTTTGCCATTCGGCATAAACATCATATGAATATCTGCGCTGGCATGGTCAATTGCATGTGCGTAAAGGAGGATGAGTGATTGTGCAACATCAGCCTATTCAGTGTGAGTGATGAAACGGTACCATGGCAGAGACGTACTAACACTCAGTTTCACAGTACGTGGCCATACATTAAAGCGAACAGGACCGACCGCTCAAATAGCCTGCCGGTTGCATGCGCTAGAATAGGAAGCCGCATAGACGCGCAGTGACACAGACCGTTGCGGTGCATCAGCAGAAAAGGAGACAAAGAGATGCCACCACAGCTCATGTGCTGCCTCACGGTCACGCGTGGACCAAACAGCGCGCTCACCTTCAACACGAAGCAGCAAACAGTGACAAGCGCTATTTTCGGCCTAATCATAGAAAACTGCACATGCGAATGTCAAAAATACACTGGCAACAAAAGCTCAAATCTTGTACAAAACAATTACTTTGTATTTAGGATGTAACCAACAGAAATGAGAACCGACAGAAAAACGACACAATAATAACGTAATGATAAGGCCTATACACAAGAATACAGGCTGACAAGGTCCGGCTGCTGTCCCCCTCTCATGACAATGCATGACCCTCGCGCGTAAAGACGCAGCGCTTTTAAACATGACCAACAGAAACAGCCGCACACCTGATGGCAGCAGCCTTTGGTCATAGGCTATGGTTGAGGAAAAACAGAAGTGAGGAAATGAACACATCGTTCGTCTGACCTGGCTCAGGTCAAACAACGCCCGTCCTTACACAGCAAATCTACATGTGGTTTTGATGAGGATTAGCGTAAGCGTGTGCTCTATGCACAATTACCTACAACCACTACTACTACGGCTACTACTAAGCTACTACTACTATATGCGCGCACCAAAGCTGTTCAGAAACACCACAAACAGCAGAAGAACAGCTACACTACTGGCGCGTAAATTCAGCATGGTTCCTGGAGCGCAACGCTGTCTTTTGTTCATTGCATTGCACATGCACAATGGTTTAATTGTGTAGCTATAGTGTTGAAACAGTAAAAAAATAAACACAGTAATATTTAGGGGCGTATACGTGCTATTTTTTTTACACAAAGAAGCGCTCCGTGACAATAAAGCAGTGAATGGCTGTGCCACAGGAGGTCAGATTCTGCAGCAGCAGTGATATGTCAGAGCAAGCAGTTCAGGCATCATGCATTTAAGTAAAATTGACTTATCGTGTTTTATGAACAGGCTATAACATATATATTTATAATGTAGCCTACTGAATGGTTAAACTGCTCAGACAGTGACCACCGCTGAGCGAAAAACTGTTTTGGCAAAATAACTTAAAAATTTGTCACGTTAAAGGCTTTCACGTTCGCGGTGTCCGAGTGGAGTCTGTAGGCTACGTTCAAAGTGGTTTGGAATGGGTTCCTCTGGAGCGCTAGTTTGTTTTGCTCTAGTCCCGACAAATGTTGCTGTGACTCAGAGCACAACAGGATGTGGTCCACGCTTGTGTGTTGAGAGCTCCAGTCGCGTTCACACCCAACTCACTATCGACATGCGGTTTACTCTCGCTCTTTTTCTGTCGCTGATTTTCCACTCCACAATCCCGACAGAAGTCAGGATAAACTCGCCACTACATTTAACCAAGTTTGCAACAAAAGCAAATTCTCCGATTGGCGCTCTCCAAAAACGCGCGGTGGCCGGTGCACTGACAGAAGCAGAATAGCGGCAGAAACGTGCCTGCCGTGCCTCACCTTTGACTTTCTCTTCTGCGCTTATCCTTCAGCCCTTTGTCCGCCGCTCTAACTTCTCTCACATGATGTAGTCGCTTCCCCACAGTCTCCACCTCCGCACCACTACTCGCTGATTTCCCCCAAACACAACGTTCGTGATTCTCCGGTGTACCGTGGCCGTTGTGCATGCGCGTGATCGTGCGCGTGTCGATCCGTTCCTTCTCCGCTGTTTGTTCTACTCGACTGGAACGCCTACTCTCAGTCGCTACATTGTTGACATTCGGCCGCTGACGTCACCCAGCCCCTCATTCACAACATCGTTCAGAGCGCTGTGGCACTGCGTTAGGAGCGGCGCGAAGCGTGAGGCTACTCCGGCCAATAAGCGCACCAGAGGTTTAAGAATTGCACTACGGCTAACGCTGTGCCGCCCCCCAGCATGCTGCTCTGGTGAATCCATAGCTCGGTGTCTCCGCCATACAGAGAAGCGAAAGGCACTAGTGGGCTAGACTGAAAAACGAGGTTATTTGAAGATAAGTGTTTGCTATGAGTATGTTGGCCTAAGAGGGTAGTGCCAGAAATGGACTGTAACTACACACTCAACAATGAATACCTTTACTAGTTTACAAACAATATTAATCTATGCATTTAAGTAAATTAATAAATAAATAATTTAAAATAAATATTTATTCATTCATCCATCCATCCACGCATTAATTTATTCACTCAAGTCATTTTAATCTTCCCAAGAATTGTAGGTATTTTATAATATTGTGTTAAAATATGTAGGAATATACAGATCAATCCCACATACTGTATGTGAATGAAACCTCTATATTAGTCACTGCTCAGGGCATAGTGCTGTGGAAAAATGTGTCCTTTTCTAAGTTTTGCATATTTGTCACACAGCCTTTGACTTTTTCATTGTTTTCAGTTTGGGTTGCCACAGTGAATCATGGATGGTATTTTTGGAGGCTTGTGGTAATTGCAAAGACATTAACCACATAACCAGGTCAACAAATCTGCAATATACAGCAAATTCCACCAAAGAATATGGTGGAATAAACACAAATATAAAGTACACAGAGAAGAATTAACCTGCTTCAAGCCTGCTCAGAATATTCTATGGCCAACGACTAAATCTGGTAATAGACACACACAAGCTACACAAAATCTACATTAATATGCACTGTGACTTGAAATCAAAGACCGGGTTGCAAGATTAATCGCAAATGAATCAAAATCGCAATTTGAATGGACGCAATTAGCAAATCTCAAAGGCTGCAATTTTTGAAGTACCATAATTTCCTCCACAAACACCAAAAATGTCCCATCTTATTCTGCAAACAAACTGCCAACCCTGTAGTTTAGAATTATATATAGTTCTCAAACATTTCCCATCAAGTACAACCTAAGAAAATATTTTCACTTCTGAGTACCAATAGACCTAAACCAAGTCTAAAGCAGAAGACTTTAGACTTTAAATTAAGCAAACACTAAATATGCAGAGGAGCCTGAGTATCACCAGAAAGAGCCCACGTACCACAGCTTGAGAAACATGGATGTAGGTTATTTTTCAATGCATGTACTACCAAACCCTGAGAGCAGCCAAGAGAACAGGGTGGGGCAGATTCCTACATGCTCCCCTAGATCTATGCACTATTACATGTACACAACATGGTAACGCCGCCTAGTCGGTATTCTAGTTGTAGTTGGCCTGACGATTTATTGCATTTGGACAGTTTAATGCTTGAATTATTAAAATGGCCTTTGCTTTCACTGACCCTATGACTTTGGGCTCACTTTCTCCGCTCCTCCAGCTCCTCCAGTCACTAACACATGAGAGGAATGTAATTACAGAGTCCATAGTGTCACTGCTGCACTTGATGACCTCTCTCTGCTCAAGACCCGACGCTGAGACCAGAGGAGCAGACAGGAGCAGCCAGGAGCAGAGGGGGGAGGGCCCGGGAATCAATAAACTAACCAGAGAGGAGGGGGGCACAGGGTCTGAGACCACCAGGCTATATGTTCATGGTAAGGAAGGCATGTGAAAAGGCCGTTGCTGCAGAAGGACAGTGTTTTGTGACATTGTTTCAGAGGAATGTGTCTGGTCATGCTTCAGTCTTTTAAAATGCTCCTTTGCTTTGTAACTTTATGAATGAATCCTGAGCTCATCATAGCACAAGTAATGCAATATAAAGCGTGATTAGAAGAGAAAGAGAAACATAGATATTAACTGATACTAATACTAGTACTGAAACTAGATACTAATTTCAAACTTGAGACAAGAGATGAATCACAAGATGGGGTCCATGAAAATGAGACATTATGAGATTATGATGACATAATTTATAATAAATACATTGTGCAGTTTAGTTCACAATTCTGGCCTTACAATTTTGGTTTGATTTAGAAAAATATTTCTGCTGTCATTGTAGCACTGCTTTGTGTGACAAAACGTAAACACAATAGAATGAGATCATTTTCTACATGTGTGCATGAGATATTGTCCCATCCATAAAATAAAGTATTACTCTTTAGTGTTGAAAATTAAATGTATGTAATTTAGGATTTTAATATGGAGATGGTGGAGTAGGCCAGAGTTCTCAATATATAGGACTAGAACATCAATGGATTTTATGTTCTTTAAAAAGGGAGGGTTTCTTTTCACTGTTGTATCAATATTCGCACAGAGCATTGAGTTTGAAATGTTAGTATGTGACTATTATCCATCAACACATTCAAGAAGGTTCTATATGCAATTAAAATGCATATTAACATTTCATTTTAACTCAGCCCAGCACAATCTGCATATCCTACCTTTAGACCTGCAGATATAAACCAGATGTATCTGACCTAAGATGACAGTGGTTCACCCTCAACTAAGGACACTGAACTCTCTGTCAGCTGCAGCTCTCTGCACATGCCCCATCCTGCGCTTAGACAAAGACTGTGAGCCCGACCGCTGGAACGCGGTCACCACGACGCTGACTCACTCTGCTGTGACTCATCTGAGAGCGGAGAGCCACCATTTCCACCAATTTACAGGTTCCCAGAGCATTGTGTAAGAATTGATAAACTAATAAAACTAATAGATAAATAAATAATAAAAACAAAAAAAATGAAACTTTATTTTGTTAAATGAAAAACAACTTTGCATTTTAGATGAATTTTGTGTTGATGAGAGGCATAGGTAGAGGGATTCTTAGAAGCTCACTGCTACTTCCTGTATTTTTGACCTTTTCAACTTTTTTTTTACACACTTAACTGATGTAAAACTGATAAATATTTACCACAGGCAGCAAGTAATAATAAGAAAAACATGAAAACTTGTCATATGCACTTATGCACTTATGTCATGCACACCTATTGCATGCCAGCCAGGTTGCCATGGAAATGCATACACATAACTTATTTTATGTCCTGTAAGGTAATGCTGGTTCATGCGCCTGTCCTGACGTGTCCTGCTCAACAAACATCTGTCATCCAGGAATCATGGGAGAACTTGCTCGATCAGCATCTTCATGTTACGGCATGCATAAATGATGCATTACATACCAAGCAGTGTTCTCCGTCGAGGGAAATGAAAATCCTTGGGTGTCACTAGGTCTGAAGAAAGTGGAATCTAGTCTTATGTTATGATAGCCTAGTGTTTTTAAACCTTTTTTACATCAGGGCTCACTTTTTGGTTAAAACTAAATTCTGCGGCATGCCACCAAAACATAAACAAATTTAGTTTTGATCATTTTGCTTTCTCACCTGGTTCAGACATTGCACACTATAAAATGGTAAATTATTCAATTAAATTCATGTGTGAATTAACAGATTTTTTTTAACGGCACACATGACAATACCTCAAAGCACTCGTGATAGTCTGTTACTATTCCATATATTTCCCCCAAAATAATAGACTAACTGCCCTGTGTTTTTCAACCTTTCTTTGTAATGTCTCAGATGTGTCTTGTTGAATTTTTAATATTTTTACCTGTCTTTGGACAGCGAATGAAGTCTACCTATTGCGCTAACTCTGGCATGTTTATGTTGAAGCTGCTTGCTGACACGTCCTAATTCAAATAAATATGTGCACTACTCACCAGAACATTAGTTGGAGAGTCTTTATGTTTTTGCAGCAGTCCATCCTCTGGTCAAGTCATGAAGGAAAATACAAAGAAAAACACATGAATGGGGTTTGATAAATGTCTAATAAATGAAAACAAAACAAACATTTCCCCATAAACTTGCTCATGTGAAAAAAGAATGTTCAAACTGAAATTCTGGTGTCGCCCTTGAAAGAAAGGGTGAAAAGGGGTTAAACAGAAATCTATATAGTTACTAAAAAGATAAGATAATGATTGTAAAGACCAATGCCTTAATTAAAACTTGTAACAGTGAGACAGCTCATCATACCTAATCTGAAGGGTGGTTTATAGACACAGCCACAGTTGATGGACGAGAGGCTGGCTATGTTTACTTGCACACCAAAAATTGGTTAATTTTCTGATTTCTGGAGTAAACTCATCAGATTTATGAATGTGAACGGTTACATCTTGTGCGAGTAATCTGCTTTCTTTCTGATTGTTCACACCTGTGCAGGTTTTGACGAGGAAAATTGTGCAAACACTTGTCTTCCAAGTATAATATTTACTCAAAAAAAAATCCATTGACAAACTGATATATGCTACCAGGTGTTTTTGATCCGATTTCTTTTGTGCATCTAAACACACACCAAAAATATGATCTAATTATTGGGTTATCTGAATTGTACTGGCCATGTAAGTGTACCCACTGATACAGCTTTATAAAATGTCATTCATGAATGAAACAACACCCACTCTATTGCTGGGCTGTGGAGCCAGGCCTGTTGTGTCTGCTGCCTCTCAGTAAACAGCTGTGTGTATCAGAGCTCTATGTCCAACAGGAGGAGGAGAGGGGGGAGTTGAGTGGCTTGTCCAGCTCCTGTCCATCAGGTGAATCCTCCCAGACGTCCCAGAGTGAGCATAGTCTGAGCCCTGAGAGAACAGTGAATGGATTGGTTAGGGTTAGGGGTTGTTGTTGGGTTTCCAATGCAAGGAGCACATAATTAATTGCATGTAAAAAAAAATAAAATAATAATAACAATATTTATTTGTAGTAAAAAATATAGTAGACAATATTTTCACAATCAGGAATGTGCTAAAATGTGCCTGTAAATATCTCGGTTGGGGTTCAACTCTGGCACAAAACATGAAAGTACCATAACATTAACCACAAAAGTGGTTAATGTTATGGTCACTAACACATGACCCATGTTCATATTTATTTATTCATTTTATATTCAACAATTGCAATATTATTTTTCCATACATCTCCCACCTCTATAAATGTCCTTGCTATATTCTCTATCTGTCCTTGTCCACAGGCTCAGTGTAAGGCAGGGGCAGGTTTGTTAAAGTGAGGACCCACTAATAGCTGCCAGATGCTGAGCAAAAGACTGTCTCAGAAATTCCATTCATGTGAAGGCAGTGGTTTCTCAGCACTTTTATATTCTTGCGTCTGTCTGCTCTTAGAGGGTGGTCACCTGTACCAGACAGATTTATTATACCATGTGCAGTAAGTGTAGGTCGACTATGTTTACAAATCATTCACTCACAAAGACCACAACTGAATGCAACACGTTTATACCAATACCCTTTTACCAACATGTTAATTGAATAACTGATACATGCTGCAATTTATAGACCAATAGACAAGACATTGTGACCCAATTTTTGTCCATTATTAAAACTGCTGCCTCTCCTTCTGCAAGGGGCTAGCCTATTTATGTCATCTAGTTTCCATGGCAACTGCACCATAGATAAAATCAGATGCAGACACAGGTTTCAAGTGCAGTACCAAGTTTCCCTTTGCAACTGGATGATATGCCATAGCAGTTTTTATTGTGAATTCTGAACAATGGGGAAGAAAGCCAACTGGTTCAGTGAACACATTATGTACACAGGCCTACATACATTTAAGAATATAAACCTGTAGGCATGGTAAAGTAAATAATTGTATAGGTCCTCCCTCTGCCTTTGTCTGACTAATCCAGGAAGGAAAAAAGAGGTAAAGAGTCCATTCATTAGAGCTATTCAGCTGACTAGCCCAACAATCTCGGCACCTTCACAAAGTACTTAAGAAGAAGGGCACTACACCAGCACTCAGGACACTCATTCCAAATAATCCAAACACATCAGTAAAACCCTGTCACAATTTTCCAGCTCCATGGCATTTACCAATACAAATATGTATCATTTATTTTCTTTCAATGGTAAAAGTTATAGATAATACGTTGAAATATTTGTATAAGAATCTCTTGTTTGATTTTCTAACTTTTTGTTGGTCAACTCAACAATTTTGGTAAGCCCTGTGAGGTGACTACCTGAGCATCACTCACTCTGTCCATCCTATGTATTTTGCTTTGTAACTACAATACTACGACTCAACAGGCTCATCTTTTTTTTAATTTTCCAACAATATCTCATATAATAAAATGCACTTTATATATTTTACTCACGCTCATTAACGTAGGTTTAACTGAGATGTGCACATGGCATGAGCCGAATCCACGTGGATCAAACTCCAAAGATGGGCTGTCTGCAGATAACAGCATCACCTGTGTGTTTATCACCACCTATCGGACAAACACAGAAACTGCAGCACAGACAATGGCAGTATAATGGATAATGACAGCGTTATCCATCCACTATACAAAGAACAAACAATGTGAATAATGTATTGAAGTTACACCAGGCACATTTTTTTTCCTATCAACTCGATTATATTCTGATTAAATGCACCAGTTCCCTTTCCCCCTTTTGGATAGTTCAGTAATGTACCACTAATAACGCTGCTGACGTACATGTTCTTTTTTCGTTTAAATGTTAGCACCTGTACTTTCTGGGACTGACATATAGTGATGTGAATTTCCCCAGCTGAATGACTTCACTTTAATTTGAATATACGCGTAATCGCGCCACATTTTGTCCCTTTTCCCTCCCACAGTTCACCTTCTACGCAAGTGACTCTTATACACAGTCTTATGTCAGACGGTCTCACTCAAAGCATTCTCACTTGATCGGGGCTGGTGCCTATTCCTAGAGTGGGCGCTCATCACTTCTCTTGTGACAAATTAGTCACATTTATTGTTAACGGTGTAATATTTTTTGTCTGTGCTAAAAACTTCATGTTTCGTTATGCTTCTATTCATCTATGTTTTGCCAAACTGTAATGCTGTAGAAATACATTAGTGAAGTCATGTGGCTAAATAAAAACAAAATGAAAAAAATAAATACATATTTTTACCAGTGTACAGCAAATGCCTGTATCTTCATCTATCTGAACAGGCCTATTCTGAGACTCACCAGGTCATAACAAGGCAGAACAAATACAGCAGTTTGTGAGATCACACCACTTTTCAGGGATATTTCCTCCATTTGAACAGTGTTAGTAAAATACAAACAGTCCAACATATGTTCATCTTCATAACTGAGTTTATTTTCAAAGTCCTTCCTCATGGTACACACTGTAGGTCATCAGCGCTAACCCAAAGACAATAAAACAGTTTTGTGTGGTCAATGAACTCAGTAAACAAGGCACAGGGTGAGACTCACTCCTGTGCGTCTTGACGACAAGACATTTAAAACGCCTTAATGAAGGTGAACACAAAAAGTGCAAAATACTTACAGGACATAAGATCAGAATTCAAATGTCACAACTAATTGTTCTTTGAACACATGCCATTTTCTGTTGTCCAAGTTTTAGCCTGATCAGCTAGCCCCATTTCCCAAAAGATTGATTCTGGTTGGCAAGGCTGCATAAACTCAATGTCAGCCGGCAGCATACATTCACAAAACTGGGAAATCCAGTCTGAAAACCTGAATTCATTTACTGTCTGGTGCATTTTAACTTTTCTGCTGCGCGACATCTCACATAAAACAAATCAAGCACTTACAAAGCAGGTAACCTCTAAGGCAACATGTGAACTAAAACCAAACTAGACAACTGTACAAGGAGATACTTACTCCATTTGTCCGTGGGGGCATTCACATACCAATAATATGAGGGATATCATACAATAAAACATGAGAATAGAAAAGACAGATTTAGACACACAGAAACAATACTGACGTCATAGTAAAGCCGTGGAGAGTGACCTGCAGCCCGTCACTCCAGAGTTCATGCGCGTCTGTGTAGAGTTGGAACACCTTTGAAGATGGGACACAGATCTCATGGGATCGGAGCGGGTAAGGGTGGGGTTTGCATAAAATGGATCCCACAGTGCCTCATTCCAAACACTGCATAAGTCACTTTTTGCTGAAAAGCTGTCTCGGTTTCACATTCTTGCAGACATGCAGCTACAGTACAAAAAGGCATCAACTGACGGTTAGATCTTCTGCCACCAAACATTAGACAAATGTGCATTCAAAGCATTATTTTAAAGTGATGCTTGTGAAACTTGTTAGGGCCATGTAACAGCACTGTTTTACATAACCCACTGTGACTGATAGCCTCCTAATATACAAACTGTGATGGTTTATTCATAGGTGAAAAAACAAACTAAAGTGTGGCGTTTCACCCTCCGTCAGTTTCGTCCTCTGTACCGTGTTCTGCCAGCTGCTGGAGAAATAAAAACATGATGATCCACTGATGAGAGCATGCAGCCCCCAGGCCCTGAGAGCAGCACACAGGGCTCCTACACTACCCACTTACATAATAAATATATATCTTTATTTTATCATTAAAATTATTTATTCTATTCCCTTTGATTTATCTGAATAAAAGCTAGTCAAACAATCAATAGACTGTTAGAGCGTAGGAACCCAGAGCATGTGGGACAGTGCCTTGCTCACTGGCTCCTCTCAGTGGAAGTCCATAAAACAGCAGCAGGTGATTGTTTGGTCTGCACCACAGCCACACTGTGATGATGTGCAAAGTTTCTTGTGAACAGAGATGGGACATGCGGCAGGCGCACAGTGGACAAGTCTCCTATAGTGTTACAGTGCATAGTACAGGGGGAGGGGTCCCATCACGACGTGCCCTGCCTCTTCTGCTGCTGTACGCGGATCAGCTCCAGCTGTTTTTTGCACTTCTGGTAGTATGTGGACAGACTTTTGTTCTCCTCTAGCAGCTTCTTGTGCTCCTGCACCAGACGGGATGCGTTCTGCTGGTCCTTCTCGTCCTGATCCAGTTCAGCAATCAGCTCCTTCCTGGAAACAATCGGCACAACTTACCATGAGGCACACTACTTGAAAGGACCTTGTCTGAGAGTTATTAAAAGACAATAGGACAGCCTAAACAGCTAAAGGTTTGGTTGCACTATAACATATATACACAGTGTTATAATCCTCTAACAAAACGCTTGTAGTCCCTGACATCCTTGACAAGTGGTGCAGAGCCATTAAGCTACATGAACACCTCCTTCAGTATAACACAGTGACACTGGCACTTAGGAACAGTGAAGCAGACTTACTTCCTCTGGATGAGCAGGGCGATCTCTGTTTGCACTTTCAGGTATTCTTGAGCCATTTTACAGTGCTGTTCAAACACTGCCATCGACTCTTTAGAGTTTGGACATGGGGCCAGGGGCTGTGAACAAGACAATCACAATACGTGTTTCTGCAAATGAACTGAAATGCTGCCTGCTTCAATTTACACATGAGGGCAACTGTGCTGTGTTTTAAATAAATCACGTAATTCATGTAAAACCAAGAGCAAACATTAATTTTTATCTTCGGTGACCCCAAATACAACTACAGCTTTTTAAACACACAGTAAGTGAGAGTACCTGCAGCTGGTGATCCAGGGTCAGATAGGCCATAGGGATAGAGTTGTCTGAGCCGTTGGTATCTAAAGAAACAGTGGGTCAGATTGGGCACAGTGTGTACTTACTACAGAGCTATATGCTGATACCTGTGGGGTCGTCGGGAGAGAAGTAGGCTCTGTTACTGGTCTTGTCGGAGGGCATCATCCGCACACTGGGACTGGACGAGCGGCTGCTGTTCCTGCTCCCCTACAACACAAAATAACACACAGTCAGGTCAAAAACGTCCATTTAATTCAAATTCACATTCAAATTGTGAGTTTATCAAATTATTCTATCATTACAAATTAGGGTTATCAAAATCAGATACTAATCGATACTAAAACATGTATCAAAACTAGCTACTCATTTGAGTAGCTAGTATCAATATAAAAAGGTCATATTCACAGAACAGAACCTTTCCTGAAAGGCTCCAGAATGATCTTGAGCTGCATCAGAACAAGTATAAGACCACATAGACTAGTATACGCCTATAACCTACCTGGACGACTGAGGGATTACGCAGATATAACACTATATGTTAATATGAAAGAAAGTACTAAGATTTAATGTTGAAAATCACATTCTACTGTCTAAAAAAGTGTTTTTAATTATCACTGTGTTATCAGAATCAGTACTGAGTATCAAGTCTATTCCTTAGTATCGAATTCAAGTTTGAAATTTTAGTATCGTGAGAACACTATTACAGATTGAAATGATGTACAGATATCATATTAGGAAAACCAACATAGTGCAGCTCAAAGTTTGCAATTAGTCAAACTTGACAACATGAGTGAATGTTGGGCTGAACTCTGAATGAACTGGCAACTACAAAGTGCTTTGGGTTTCTAGTCATGTTTGTAAAAGCAGCCGAAACGCTCGCAGCCACAGAACATGTCTCAAAGTGTGTCTGAGGAAAACGCCAGGCTTCTCCTCCACCACAAACAGTTTGATCTTCCTTCAGCTAAATTTAAACCATCCCACATTCTCTGGCGTTCTCTCCCTGGAGACTTCAGGCTTTTGACAAATACTGCAGCGGATGTTTCTGAAGAGCATGTGAGTGAAGGATGAATTACAAATGTAGAGAAAAAAATGACTAGGTTTCAAAAGAGCTCGCTTCATACAGGGTAAAACAGTGAGATGTGTTGCTGTCATGAAAAATATGAAATAAAAAAAATGGCAGAATGTTTCTATAGGACTGTAGTATTTTTTGTAAAACTTGTATGTACATTACATTGACTTTGGGCTTTAAACAATGTTATACTAGTTTTCCCTCATCAGAAACTGTTTTACACAGAATACAACTAAAATAACAAAACAAAAAACTATTCAGATTAAACATGTGGGGTTCCTTAATTTCACAAAACAAAATTTCACCACAAAATACAAAGATTAAACCAATGCATCTATAGAAAGTAGAATAAAGACCTATGTGTGTAATAGTTCATCACTAAATACCAGAGAAGCATAATCTCTTTAACATTGTGAACAGACCACACAGCTGCACCAGCTCCTGGATGCAGATGGAAACTAGCTATGTAGCTATAATTTGGAACGGAACATCTCCATGAACATCTTTATGAGCTTACAGTCTCTGTCCCTTCAAATAAAGAGTGAACTAACTAACTTGGTGACTCTGATCCTCTGGACATACCGGACCAGACTCGTTGCAGATGGCTGGCAGATCTTGGACAGAGCGCCTCCTCTGGGACTCACACGTGCCTGTGGAGGAAGCACAGCTCATCAGATGTACCGTAAACAAGTCAACTTTAAAGGCTGGTCAAAAATCCAGAGTTTCAAATAGACAGTTACCGCACAAGTTACTACGACACAACACTAACTCTATTTCATTAGCTTAGCACACACAGCACAGGGTATTCTCTATCCTTAAATGGGAACTTCTCATCTATCTTAACTGCCCTTAAATTACAGTCACTACATAGCATGTTATTGTCTGTTTGCATCATGTTGCTAATAAATTAGATGTGCTAAATAGCAATGTTCTACTCAACATCTACATCGCACTGGAGGCATTAGAGGCAAGAGGCCCAGATTTAAATGACAGCTCAACAAAAGATGAATTTTTGTTCACAGCATTAGTGAGAAAATTATCATGAATTATTTTAAAAGTTAGAAAAACATTAACTTGAATTTATTCAGAAATTACACATACAAGATTTTAAAAGAATAAATAATATTTAAAAACGGCACATTTCTGCTTGCATTTGATTAACAGTACCAGATTGTATACTTCAAAATTCAGATAAAGATTTCAGAATTCAGATAAATGGACAAAACCCAGAAGAGATCCCTGAACACAGTTGTGAGTTGAAGTTGAATGACAGATATGGACAGTAGTGGTGGAACAGCAAGCAGATCATCAGTACTGCTACAAACATATGATGAAAGATAAGATTTGATCTGTTTTGCATTATGAGGATAAAACGTATTTATTCTGCCAATGTTCCACCTCTACTGTAGTCCCTCCACGTGTCCATGCAAGAGGAATGTGTAACATGCTCCAAGTTTGATTGCCCAAATTAAACAACTGAATGTCAAGTTTCTTATGGCTCCAAAATAGAAACTAATTTGACCATGGTACCACTTTTATGATTAGTTTCACATCTGTAATAATAGCTCTGACCTTCAATGTGACAGAAATGAATCCTAATGACTTTGGCAAAGTTAATGAATGTACAGAGAACAAGTAGAAGATCAGCCATGCGCTCTGGTGCCCTTCAGAAAGAACAGGTGATGCACGCAGCACACAG